>JAPYYW010001898.1:0-36835 GCA_030522545.1 Cremastinae sp. A BG-2022a | reverse complement strand
CGACGCTTCGCGTCTAGTAACAATTCCTGGTGGCAGCGTACCTGAAAAGGAAAATATACCGCGTGTCCAATTTTAAAGCGTGCCGTCGGCACGTAACAGCACAGTTGTTTTGGAAATAAAAAAAGGTGCACCATGTGAAAATCGATATACCTGTGGTTGAAAATCATAATTGAGAGTATAAATTTTTTCCACGAATAAATTATAGTCGTTATTGTAAAGAGGAAAAACCCACGGATGAGTGAGCAGAGCTTGAGTTTATGGCTTCCAGCAGTTTTTCTTTCGGAAAGACGACCGATGCAATAAAAAGTTGCCAAAAAGAGGAAAGGCAATTTTAACAGGAACTTTTTCGGACAAATCGATTGCGTTTATAATTATCGCACTTTGAGTCTTAAATTTCTTTTTATTTTATTTACTTTTGTACCGAGTCACTCTAAAAAATTATTGCTATGTGTTATGTATATCATTGAAATAATATAGTATCAAGAAAGAAAATATATTTTATTCACAACACAAGTATTATTCTTATCATCACAATATTTTGTAACTTAATGCCATAAAAGTAGAAATTATAGTTTTGTACACTGTATTATGTTTTGATTATGGTAATATCTAGGCCATTGTTTTAACATAAGCAATGTTTTAACATATTAATTGGTGAAAATCTTTCATTTCTGAAACCAATTAGAAAATTATTTTTATAATAATTTTTCGTATACAAGTTTTTTCAATCTTGAATTTTTAAACAAACGGAGCACCCTATATGTAAGGATCAATATATAAAACGCAATTTGACGATTTCTGAATCAGCATCTCAAGATTTACCGAGTCCCATGAAAAACAAACTTTCAGCGAGTTTCGTAGACGTTGCAAAATCAAAGTTTGTTCTCTTTTTCTAACGTACCCAAACTTACTGTATGAAAAACTGCAAATAAATTTTTCCACAAATGTTCCCTGTACAAAAGGTATAAAAAATGTAAATAATATAAAATATAATAGTAGCAGTAATAAAAATGTAATAATGAAATAGTAATAAAATGTAACAGTAATACAAATAGAAAAAAATTATAAAATATTTTTCATGTATTCATCGACAAAATAATAGAGAAAATTAAACAATCTGATAAAAAAATGGCTTAAAATTATTTATATATTTATTTAATTGATCAAAATATTTGATATAGAAATTATCTGTTGATAATTTTGTAATCACAAATATTTAATGAAAGTTTTCAACGCGTTTTCTCAAAAAAATTGGGCTAAAGATTCAGTTAAATTATGTGGCAGATTTATTGACGAAGAAAATTGTATACCTCTTTTGTGAAGAAAACAAATGATTCTTATATACAGACGTATAGATATGTACATCAAGAGCGAAATATTGAAAATTGAAGGATCTTGTCAGCCATTCGTTTCGCTGTGATCGAGGCGTCGGAAAGAGTTATCGGCGATCGAATAAATGCTTGTTTCCGTGCATCGGAGACGAGAAAAGAAAAGCGTTTTATCGGCGAGAGCAGACATTCGCGAGCCGAAGATTCCCACGTGCATGCACATAAAAAAGAGTGACGGCACTCGGAGTGTTCTCGACCTCCGTTCCACAAATCGTACGATAAACACGGAAAAAAAAGAAACTGCCGGCCCGCGCATAAATTCATAATATTCGCGTCGTAAAACACATTCGACAAACACATTTCCAGTGAGAAAACAGAGCCGAAAAAATTCTCGACTTCTCGTGGAAAAAAAAAAATAAAAAATAAAAAACACACATTTTGCTTCTCGCCGTGTGCCGTTAGAACACACTACTGCGCCGAAATTCGTTGCGAACGATAAAGATTCTCGAGGATAACGAGTTTTTTTTTTTATTGTTATGAAATCATCCCGTCACTTTTTAGATCTTATCCGGATGCGTACCAAAAATAACGTTTCTCGCGTTTCCTTTCATTTATCTATAATTTTCGTAACAATTATTATTAAAAATTTTACCAAAACAATGACTTTATTATTTGTAATAAAAATTAATGACAAATACACACAATTTATATCTAAAAATACATATCGTAGTGACAATTACATTTACACTTTTTTTCATAAAGTAATTTGTGCGAACGATAATAAATATTAATTTACGCGTAAATTACCCCAAATAAAAAATATCGTTGCTCATGATTTCTCGTAAAGTAAAAAAAATGGAATTACAAATGTAACCGGATAAAATGCAAATTCGACGAGTATTCTCTTGTATTTTTCATGCGAAAATTTCATCGGGGCCCCTCGAATTCGCGTATATGCTAGCGAAAATCGCGAGCGTCGGAGTCAGAACGGGAGAAATTTGAAGTTAAGTCGAGCGACGTGACACCGTGTCTTCTATTTTGTACATAAATTTACTACGTGACGGAGAACGGTCGATGGACATGGGACTGGTGTGTCTCGGGAGGGAGTTCGTGTGTGCGTTCACCAGCGATGGAACGAATACGCAGCGCGTGTACGAGAAGAGACATTCAATGGAATTAAATGCGTAATAGGACGTGGCAGAAAGCCGTTTACAAAGGAAGAAGGAGAACAACTTTAGCCAATCTTTCTCTCTCTCTGTTTCCCTCCCCCCCTCTCTCTCTTTATCTCTCGTTCGCTGTGCACAGCTTGGCAGATTGCGGATCGAGAATACGTACCGAGAATAATTTCATTTTGTTCTCGTACACGGGATTTGTGATCTTTTCAATTCCTCGTGTCATAGCACACTCCTACAACGGCTTCCGCCTTTCTGCATCGCAAATACCAAACTCCCGTTACTTTGCATCAAACGCACGTACACGCCTTTATCTCGAATAAATATTTTTAATATATATTTGACTGAAGTTGACGAGAGTATAATATAGAACTTTCAGATAATATATAGAAGTTTCAGAAATTGAGATTTAGGTATCGTATAAAATCATATCAAATGTTTCATTCACAGACAATGAATACCTTTTTTATAATGAATTTTAACATGCCAGTTTTTACCATGTGAAATGAAATGAAAATAAATTTTATTTTATTTTTTTTCGTATTTCTTCGTTGCAACAAAAAATTTAAAAAAGTGTATATTGAATATGTCTTTGGCAAAGCAGATGTTTTTTTTTTGATAAAGTCTCTATATTTCTAAATAAGATAATGAAATTCTCACTGCA
The DNA here is from genome assembly GCA_030522545.1 of Cremastinae sp. A BG-2022a. Lineage (NCBI taxonomy): Eukaryota > Metazoa > Arthropoda > Insecta > Hymenoptera > Ichneumonidae > Cremastinae sp. A BG-2022a. The sequence continues at coordinate 33,671 of JAPYYW010001898.1, read as the reverse complement.
TAATTTTTATCTCACAGAATGTTTGACTTTGATCGAAACGGAGGTATCGCGAACGCTGTCAGTGAGAGGCACAACGCACAGGTGAAGAAAATACACGTATGTCAATTCTGCTGGTGTCGTCACGGGGACAATTGGTACACTCGACCAACGTTTTCGAGCCTTTTCATTCGGCGAAACAAAGACCACAGAGAAGAAAAAAAAAAGACTCGAGAGCTGGAAGAGCTTCAGAGCGCACATTCCGGAGAAATGAGTACGAAATTTCGTTGCGACTGACATAACGTTCTAGCTCGCATTGTAGTTTGAAAATACGGTAGCGAGGAACAAACAACGACCCTTATCCCTTTATCAACCCTTTTGTACAACTTTGGATTTTCTAATGTAAGCTTAAGTATGAACAATGTGTTTTTGAAATAATATGTGAATTAAATAAATTTTTTTTATATTGTTTCTAAGTATGTATGAAAAAATTTCGTGCCAAATTTGAAATCGTTTTATAGATTGGTTATTTTTGTGGAGAATTTATATATTTGGTCGGAATGCGAATTGAAGAATATGAGATGTGTTTGTGAATTTTTTTTTCATACATTATTGGCAGAAGTGCTTTTTTTTGTAGATATAGTAATTTCCAAATTTTTCATTAACATTTTTGTACTTAACACTTTGAAATATTTTAATTTAAAAAAAAATGTTCAAGTTACCATTTAATAGTTAAAATATTGAAAAACAAATTAGCAACTTTATAGTAAAAGATAGAAACTAAATTTCACGAATTGAATGTCAAAAGTTGACTTTTTGCTACTAGGATTGTACAAAGTCTATATTATCTTTAAGGTGATGTGAAATATCCACTTTAGAGTGAATAATTTTCAGATAAATCCTACACTCATATTTTTCAAGTAAATGAACTGAAATTTGAATATGTTATCCAGTATACGCTATACTAGTACTAGATACTATTGGAATTTCAAAAAACCAAAAAGAATTGTTCTTGAAAAAATTTGCAACAACTTGTCTTAATAAACTTAAGCTTCAAAACCACATGGTATCGAGATAAATTGAGATAAAATTTTTTTATTTGACTGTACCTATAGAATAACTGCCTTAAGGAACTATGGATGAGATACGTTCCTGACAAAAATGAGTTTTACATTATAAATTAAAAAGAAACTTGGACTTTATATTCTTGGAATTCATCAATTTTTTATTGTACATCAACTGCAATGTCGAATTGAACGAGCTGCTGGGGCCATACAAAATAAGATCACAAAGTTTATCATACGATGAGGCAAAATTCGCATAAATCGAAGATAATTGTGACCATGACTGTCCAACGCGTACAAAGGAAGTTGGGTTAGAATGAAAATGTACATTCATTATATGCCAAGCCTATATGCGTATTAGAAATACTCAAAGTGCATTTATATGTGCTGCTCGATTTATGCAAAGATTGTGATGCTGGCAATACAGAAGCTCGACGATGAGTCAACCCGATTCATGCGGTAATCTCGTTCACTCTATTTTTCTTTTTCATCCTATACGTGACCGCGAGCGCATTTTTATGCGAAATCTTCGACAATGGTCTGATTACAACCGTTTAAAATTCATCGAGCGGAAAATGTATCCATTAAGATCTTACAAGGTATTTAATCTAATAGCACAACATCTTTTTTTAATGAGGAGTTTTGCTCTCGAATACTTCGAGAGTGGACTCTGGAAAATCGATTCTTTATACTAGCTCTCTCTTGAAAATAATTTCAAAATTCAAAATAAATACTTGAAAGTTGGAATTTTTGGTTTTTCTCTTTGGAATTCATCGAGTAGAAAATTTACCCACAAAAAACCTTACATCACGTTTAATATACTATATGCAGTTATAGAAAATTTATTTGATCTATAAAATATAAAATATCGAATATTTCAATTGATTCATGCTCTCTTCTCCTTTATATTTTTATTTTTTTAAATATACTTCATACTGTATTATTATAAGTACTTATTTATTTTTTGATACTTTATCCTGACCCTCTTTTGCCATTATTTTCTATGATTACACGAGTGAATACAATTTCTCGCTCGAAAGCCTTTCTAGGGCGTAATAGATTTGATCAATCCACCTATTAATCAATCTTCCTGTATAGGAGATTCAACACTGAGGGAGAATTTGACACCGAGTAGGAAGAAACTGCACAGAAAAGACAAGAGGCCTTTAAGTCCCTGGAAGAGATTACTCGAACTCGCTTCCGGCTTTCAGCCAAGCTCTTTATAGATCCGAAGATATATGTAGCTTAGGTCAATACCAGACAAGAAGTGAGGATCATCGGACTATTTATCGCTATACTATACGATGGACTCAATTGAGCGTATGTTCGTCTTTAGGCTGCATCGTTTCTTACACATTTAATCTCATATGTCAGATACTATAAGTATTTTATAAATTTGCAATTAGCATCATGTAAAAAAAGATACATTATTTTTAAAAAGTATACAATAGTACAAATTTTATACATGCGTATTTAGTATATAAACAATCATTTATTACATTTAAAAAAAAACACCGATTGGTAAGAATTTTCGAAATTTTCAATTTGTGTATGACAAAAAAAACTATTCGTTATTTTAAAAAAGTACGAATGTAAGAATTTTCGAGTTTTGGAATAAGCAAGACTATTGCTGATGGTTAAAAAAATAGCCAAGTGAGTCAATACTTTGGTGCCGACGCTACATATTTAAAAAAAAATCGCTCATACATTCTTAAAAAGTAGATAAAAAATATGGGAAATCCGCAATTAGCACGTGAAAAGAAATATTGCTGTTACGCGCGAGAGAAGTCGTGCATCCCTTGGCATGAAAGTATAATTTAGTGGAGGATCAGCGTTTGAGGAAGGTTATATACAGCCTCTATGATAACGGAATATCAGAGAGAGCGAAGAGTGGAAAAGAGCCCAGTGGATTGAAATTCATGCCGAAAGCTCTTATAAATATGAGCTTATATGCCTATAGCCGGGTGTAAGCAGGCGACTGTATTTTCTTTATTTCCCCTGCTTCGTCACTCATATATCTCATTTCATGGGCTTAAAATCCCGGGTGTATTCGATACGATTCTCCTGGCACGGTTGTGCGAGGGTGTGGAGGGCGTGGAGTCAGTCTCCGAGGGCAAATACACCGAAGCTCCAGTCGCACCCTACGATGCTTCGCACGTCCATTCTCTCTAATATAATACATATAAAGCACGACAAGGCCAGCCACACTCTGACGTAAAAAAGTGCCCTCGCTCAATCCCTTTTTCACTCTTTCGTAACGAATATTTTCTCTCGTAATACATTTTTTACTCGATATCTGTTCAAATTCGAAAAATTACTCTAGCTTCCACTTTTTATACTTTGTTTCATTCATTTTGTGCATTCACTCGTAGGTTTTAGTTTTTTTTACCTTTATCAGAGAATTTTTGGTTATGTTCAAATTTGTTTAATGAACTTTCGGAAACTTGGACGATTTAAAAATAGTAAAATAATTGATCCTTTTTTCATCAGGACTTCTTATTATTATTATTTTAAAATTTATAGAAATATTATACGTTTCTTATTCTTTTCATTTCGATCGAGGCAATTACTTTCAATTTAGCCAAATCGACAGTTACAGCAGATCATAATTTCTCCTTTCAAGTATAAAAATATATTTCATTCAACCATATAGGAGAGAGGGGGGCAAAATAGACCCCCTGAAATTTCAAAAGTCTAAAAATATTCCAGGGCAAAATGGGCCTCTAAAATTTGTAATGCACAAAGTTTGTGGGGGTTAAAAGGCCCCACAAGATTTTTAAAAACCTACAAATATTTTTTTCGAGCAAAATGGGCTTCTAAAATTTTTGTCAAGTAGAAATGGTTAAGGAATAATGAGAAAAATGAAATAAGGGGTAAACTAGGTCACGAGTTCAACATCAGCATTATTTTTCATAATTAGGTATCTTTGTAGACACATACAATTTGTCCACATTGAAATAAATAATCAATTCCATTAATTATATGTGGTATTGAATGAATCAACTATGCAATCAATGAAATGTATGAATTCAATATCTTTAAGGATGTATGAGTGATATTAAAAAAAATGAAAATTTGATAAATTTTTGATGTTTTTTTCTTAAGCATATGAAAAAATGTGCCAAATTCAAAATCGTTTTAGTAAATAGTTTAAGAGTTATCCAATTCCAAAGTTGCTGAGACTTGACATTGCTTCTTATGGACAATTCGTAAATTTGCTCTGAATACAAATTTAGAAACATGAGAATCTTGTGACTTTAAAAAAATATATTCGTAGTAGTGTTTATTTTATATAAACAGTAATTTCAAAATGTTTTACTTCATTTTTTATTTCATTGCTTAAATAATAAAAAGTATTTAAATTATTGATAAAATAAACTCAAGTTGCTAATTGATATTCAAACTGAAGAGTGTCTGGATTTTACAAATTTAACGTAAAGAATTTACTATTTTCTCAGATACACCCTTATAGTCATATATCTCGAACCTTTTTAATGGTGTGAGCAACTAAAAAAATAATATTTGTACATACATTCATTTTCATATACATCAATTTTCATGTACATCAAGAAATAAATCGAAGTTTAGCTTTTGATACCCGATTTGTCGTGTTTAACGAATGTTTGTGCATATTTGTAGCACATAGTTGGCGATTGATAAGAATGAGAGAGCAGGGCAATTTTTGCGTCCCTATATTTCGGTGCAATTCCCGAGGCAGGCGTACGCTTGAATGAGCCTTACTTTGTCAATTTGTTGTCCGCAAGAGGCGCACGTTTTGCTTGGATTGTGGTAGACCGAGCGATGTGCCCCAATGACCACAATCCTATCGATAATCGTTACAGGAAGAGCTCGTTCGTCAGCGCGAGTCTGTCTCCGGCGACTCTGTATTCGCGCACAGAGATATTCCGATCCCCGCATACGAACAAGACGAGAGACGCACACTCGTCCCCGTAAACCCATTATCGACAATTTTTTGTATTTTTTCATTTTTTTTTTCATTTTTTGCAAATACCTATATCTTGCGTCTGTATACAACGCGGGGAGACTTTTTAGAGAGTTTTTACTCCGCCGGAATAAATAAACGCTGTAACCTCGTACGCCTTTAATATCCTGAAAAATTTTCCTCGGCGAGATTTTAATTGAATTTTTGCGCCAAAGATTTTTTTTTTGCTAAAAGACACGTCTTAATCGAATCATCGATGAAAAGAGCCCGAAGGCCATTCCAGCGCTAACGAGATACACTTTTTAAAGGGGAGTCTTGAAAAATGTAGAACTACTGGGAAAAATGTATAAGAGAAGCGGAAATATTCTTCATGTTTTCCGAATAAGAGGGGAAAAAGATATTTCCGCTTTTGTGCGTCATCGCAAAAGTGTTCGTAACAGAGAGAGACTTTCTTTTCTGTGCTGAAGCTTTTTTTCGCATATTTTCTACCGTTCTTATGACACTCGAGGGAAAACGAGACGTTTTGAAGCACAAAAGGGTTTCCTCTTCACTCTTTTCTTTTCGTGATTTTATTCTCCTTCCAGACACGATGCTCCTTCGTCTTTCCATTATACATGGATCTTATTTTCTCGACGATCTTGTCACAGTTATGATAAAAAATCAGGAGAGCTTGAAAAAATGTTCTCTCTCTCTCTCGGATAGTGCGATTCTTTTGCATGCTCGAAAACGCATATTTCCAACGAAGTCTTTTATTCAAGAAAAATTATATTCTTGCGAAAGTTTCTTGAGCTAGAAGTTTAATGACTCCGCTTAAAGCAGTTCTACCGTAGTTCGATGGTTAGAATAATGTTTTACAAAATTTATTCAAATTTATACGAATGATCTTGAACGTGATACTTAAGTATGTGCAAAATTAAAAAAATTACTTCACCGTCTACAAATCCAGATATTTATTGCTGAAAATAATCGTGACTCGTAAATCCGCATGAAATGTTACAAACATATGGAAGATTTATAATATTTGAGGTTATAAAAATGAAAACCAGCTGTTTAAGGATTAGCTGATGAAATGCTGCTTTTATACATTGAGCCAACTAAAGCCAAAGTCCAACATAGGCCAACGACCAACTTGATCATTTTCTGTCTCTATTCGTTAGGTCAACTCCTAATTAGAAGGATATCTTTGTTGATCAATGATGAAAAAAGATGACGTGAAGAGAACCATTAATATTGGCCAACTTATGCTACTAAAAGCCAAATAAGTTCAACTTCCATCTGGAAGCATATCATTGTTGATTAATGAAGAAAAAAGATGACTTGCAGAGAATGATCAACGTTGGCCAACTTATGCTACCAAAAGCCAAATAAGTTCAGCTTCCAACTGGAAGCATATCATTGTTGATCAATGAAGAAAAAAGATAACTTGGTGAGAATGATCGACATTGGTCAACTTATGCTACCAAAATCCAACTAAGGCCAACTTCCAACTGGAAGGATATCTTTATTGATTAATGAAAAAAAAGATAATTTGGAAAGAATGAAGATAACTTGGTGAGAATAATGATCAACATTGGCCAACTCATGCTACCAAAAGCCAACTAAGGCCAACATCCAACTGGAAGCAAAAATATGACTTGGAGGAAGGAAAAAGATGACTTGGAAAAAACAACCAACAATCGCCAACTTATTAACACTCACTTTTTTTTGTTAAAAAATACTTTATAAATTGTGCTGGATCAACCCAGTTAAGGACCTCATAAGAACATTGTTAAGAACATTTATTAAAACTTTACTCAGTCAATTCCACTGAATAAAACTTCATTTGACTATTCTCCATCAAATCTATATCACATCACGGAGACAATATTTCTAACGCATGGACCTTCCAAGGTCCTCATGAAGGATACCTCAAATTCAGAAAACTGTCCAGTTAGATGAATTAACAATTGTGATTTTTAATATCAAATAAATATATCGATTTCCAGATACTGAAGCTTTTTTAAATTTTGCACTTTATATTTGCTGTCAAAGACAAGAGTCATTCACTTTTTAATGAAAATTTATAGAAAAGAAATTCATCCGATGTTTTGCTTTTACTCAACACTGTAAAGAAACATCTGAATGGAAACTTTGTTGCGGTGGAAATACACCTTATTAATACGCCGAGTTCTCATCCGATCTCACGTGCCTGATTAATGATAGGAAAAAAAATATAGTGCGTCGCAAGCATCAAAAGATAGTAAAATCACAGCGAGAAAATATCATAACACCAAATAGCTTTGAGTTCACAAAAGGCAGACATAAATCCTCACTGCGTCTCGTACTTGCAAATTATTCTCGTCGGCTAGAAGTTTTCAGGACAGAAAATAATTCCAGGCCTCAAAAACGCTCGCGACGTCTCTCTACGGAACGTTGCATCTTTTTTCAGACTCGATCGGCTCGAGTGGCTGCGAAATTAAAGTTGATTAATCGATCGATGTACTTTATAGTTTGTTTTTCTCCTACAGCTCGCGTCTTATCGTAATGCGATTATATAATATACATATAAGAATCGGATAGAATTCTCGACGAGCCAAATTCTCACGAATTCTTGTTTTGGTTCTAAAATTAAAAAAAAAATTAAAAGGCGATTCAATATTTATAGTTAGTGTCTGATTTTTGGTTCGAAGAATAACATTTTTTTGTACAGTCTGCCATTGAAGTTGGAAAATTATTCCAAACGAAAAAAAAATTTCATGTCGTCGTTTACTCGTCGCTCGAGGAAGTGTACGTGAAAATTAATTTTGTTGCGAATGCTCGTCGTTAAATGTTAAACGACTCGATAACGCGAACTCGTTATTTCGTTGGCTTTTGTCATTAAAGTGTGTTTTGGAAAAAGGTAACCAGTCTGTGATAGAGAGAAACACACGTAACGCCGTTGACGTTTAAAGGTAAAGGTCGAGTTGGGAAAAAAAAGATGAATTCACTCGAGTCGAAGCGAATATTCATCAAATCGGAATAAACTTCTCGATTTGAATACAACAATATCATTAACCTCGTTTTTTCACACACAGTCGTTAACTTTTTCCACGTCAATCAATTTTTTCATGCCATTCATTCCAACGAAGAATAGAAATTGCAGAGTGTGAAATTTATATCGAAAAAAATGGAGAATCAATAAAAAATTATGGACAGTGAGAAATAATTTAACTGAACGTCTAGCAAATTGTGACGAGATTTTTGTATTTAAAAACAAAAGGCACAATTCAACAAAGCATTTTTCTTAAAGTATGTACAAAATTTTAAAAAAGTATAAAACGAATAGTGATAATTATTTAAAAGAAAAGTATTTAAAAAAAACAAACTTAAAAAAAAGTATAAAAGAACCAATCGACAAAAAAAACCAAAATATAAAAATTAAATTTAAAAAAGTCAGGATAGGCCTCGAAGAATGAAAATCTTGAAATTATGAAGGAATGTCAGTAAACTCGAAAAATAAGACTCTACAGATATAATAAAAAAAAAAACATAATTTCGACGTCTGGCAAATCGTCACGTGCATATTGCACTCGTCGAAGCACAATGGCAGGCCAACAAAGAGTTTATCGCCCGAATAATAAAACACACACTCGAGGATCGAACATTCCATCGGAGCTCTTTTGCATCGGGTGAATACGCGCGTTTCCTCCGTCCGCGCGAAATAAGAGACAGGGAGAAGAAAAAAAACAACTTAATTATCGCCTATCGGACACCGCGAGGCGTTTTTCTGCGTCCGATTTTGAAATACGAGAATAAGAATAAGGGAACGAGTCAAAAAAAAACAGAGAGGTGTCGCGTCTATTAATTATGAATCTTGTTGAGGTTTTAATCATTAATTAAATATACAATTCAATGATTTTATTAAACAACCAGTCGTAAATATCGCAACCACACCTGATGTATATTTCTATCGTTTTTTGTCGATCGACGCTCGTTCGTGAAAATTAGTCGGAACGTCTCGAGCCGAGCAAGTAAGCGGACTCGTCGCGATAACGCACCGACACCAAAACTCGATTATTGACCAATTTATTCCCGAGGAAGCGACGGTGCAAATAATCCGTAAAACGAAAAAGATTCTCGTCGATCATTCCCACGAATTCCCGACGATTTTCTCAATCATCGCGAACGTCGTGCTCCGCTTTGCTCGGCTCTTTTTCCCACGTGTGCGACATACTCGCGCTCGTGAAACACACGCACTCTTCGCTTTATTCCTCAAAAAAAAAAGAAAAAAAAAAGAAAAAGAAAGTATTGAAAAACTTCACGTCACAAAAACTCGTCGACGCGAATGATATTATTTTTCGACTCGCTCCGAGGCCGCAGGACGAAATCGAAGCGAGCACGAGAATCACAAAAACTCTTTATTCACGTGTGCACGTATCACCTGGCAGCACTAAATTTGACGTTTGGTCGATGCCACTCTTTATTCTCCCCTGCCCCGGTTACTTCCCCTCCTGGCTCATCATATTCCCGATGACCACGTTTATTTGATTTCTCGATAAATGCACTGAAATCGAGGCACGGTTGAAAAACAAAACAATTTGGGAGAAAAAAAAATAATTGTAGAGAGACAAGGGGAGAAAGAGAGAGAGAGAGAGAGATACTGGGGGAACGCGCGCGGTAGCGACGATTTGCGAGGTTGTATCGCGGCGTACTGAATGAAAGCGAGAAAACCGGCGTACGCTCGGGCCGCGGGAGAGCTAGCGAGGGCGATAGAGGATTCACGGAGGTGGAGAAGCGGACGTCGTTGTCCGCGCGCTACCGCTGGCGGAGGTGGCGATTGTAAATCGTGTGGTGGTGGAAAAGGTGGAGGCTGAACGCGCGGGAGCGAGCCTCGGTAGCGGCGGTTCCGCGACTGCTCGAGATAACGTACAAGCGATGCGTGCGTCGTGGCGGCAACGTCGTTCCCGGAGCTCCCCCTGCTCGCCCCTCATCCCGACGATACGCCGAATAATTCCCTACCGACCGAAATTCACAACTATCCAGCCATTTTCATTTTATCCTATATACTTTTCATTGGCTATAGGGTGGATACACCTGATCTCAGCCTGCACCAAATTTCGTCCACTCTCTGCTATTTTATTTCAATATTAAAAAAGAGATGTTTTTTTATCTCCTAAAATGTGTGTAGAATATGTAACGAGCACGAATAACAGACAAACATTGAGGAAAATTTTGGCTGGACTTTGGCTACATCCGGCCGACTATACGCAATTTGGTACAGAATTCAATACTTATATAATACTTCTTATGAGGAATAATAAATGAATGAATTATAAGAAGTGATTCTTGCATTTGGTTGACTTGAAATATTTGAAAACCCGTGCTATAATGGTTTGTTGATTAAATTTCGTAAAAATGCAATCTCTCTTAAAGCTGAAAAATGGTCTTTTATGTGGCCGAGATATGGTACGTTTACCCTATATATTTATAAGGTAAACGTCCCAATAGTTGGACATGTTCCAATAGTTGGACAATTTTCGCTATATTATTTTTAATATTTTTTATTATTTTTTTTCAATCAATGAAATCGTAAGGATTATTCTTCCTGTACGAAGAAGTATATTTTTCATAACGTTCATTTATTGGAAAAAACTCGCTCAACCCTAGAGACAGTATTGATTATCTGTACAACTATTGGGACATTCTACATTTCATACGTTCAAGTATTTATTTACTAGAAATATTAGTTAAATTTAACACATAAAATGAGTTTTGAATTGTTAAAATATCAGACAATAGTTTAGATGTGAATTAGAAGCAGATTTTTTCATTTGAATATTTTTTAAATACAGATAAAGTGAGAAAACCCTTAGCTGTTCAACTATTGGGACGTTTATCTTATGGGGATGGTCAAAGTTCATCTATACTTTTTTAAGAAATTGTAACAAATTGTTTAAAGCTTTTGTTTCATCGAGGGTGCAATTAAGAATTTTCAGTCTGTACAGCAAATAATCAAACGTCTGACAACGTTTTTTTTCCACATAAAATCGTTTGAAGGTAAAATTTTATTAAGTTATTGCTGAAAATTAACTGAAGAAAAACGTATTTGAAAGTCAAGATAGTCCAATGACAGACATAATCTTTATGTGATTATACAAAAAAAACGGTAAATTTTTTTTTATTATATGTATAAAGCTTTTTTAATGCAATACCAAGATCAGTCCAAAATTTTGAGTAAATTAGGAATCTCTTTACGTAAATTTATTGTCTTTATCGATCATTTTATTATTTATTAAAATACTAATTGACTCAGTGAACTTCGAATCATCTACCTAATCGATTCACATACAAAATTAACAACTTTTGATTTTTCGATTGTTCAGCTCACACTGGGAAAAATCACTATAGTGGATTTTATCAGAAAGTGACAACTATGCTGATTATTTTGTAACTAAATATATACAGTTTCATTTTCTATCAAATATGTTTATCGAAAAATAAAATATATTTAGGATAGAACCTGAATAGAATATGATTAGTTCCATAATAATTAATATAGTTGTCACTTTTGTGTAGTAAAATGTATCATTCTTTTCTCTCGGTGTAATTTTAGAGTTTTTTCAACTTTCTTTTTTTTAAACCACTCCTGAACTACAGCGAACAAAACAAAAAATCGTTCAAGCCTTATTTTTTGAGTTTTAGCGAGACTAACATACAGCGATTAATTTATATGTATGTAGATAGATATTGATAATAATTGTACAAAATTGCAATTTAAAACACTTAGTATTTAGGACAAATAAATTTCCCATAAGGAACATAATCTAAAAATTAAAAAAACTCAAAGTCTTAAAACTCTGAAACCGTTCAATGAATCTTTTTCAAATTTCACACAAAATTTTTTCATATTTTGTATACTGAATAACTTTGTTTAAAAATTGTAAATGGTTTATTTAAAAAAAATTATATCTAATTCAGTAAGTTGAGTTATAAAGAACGATTACTTTACGATGCAACTAAACTTTTTCTTATTAATGATTTCACATAAAAAGATCTCATTTGTATTTAATAGCATAAAGATTTTATTACAACTTTGGTAAGTAGAGAGCGAAAAGAATTTTTTTTTCACTTCGTCCTAGAAGTACAATTTCGTACAACTTTTAAAGACTGTAGGCAAAGTTAGTTAAGATATCAAAGCTGAGTAAAAAATTCATGTCGAGAACAGGAATTCTTCAAATGCAAAGATTTTAAATTTTCTCTCTGAAGTTTTAATAGTTTTTTTTCCCTAATTTTATGCTCAAACGAAATAAAGAATGAAAGTACAAAGAGCAAATAAAATCATTACTTACATAGTTTTTAAGCTCTGTAGATACAAAAGTAAAAATTTTCGTTCATCCGCACTGATAAAAATTGTTCAAAGTTTTCCATTGCGATGTTAATTTATACTCGTAGAAAAGAGGTGGGCAAAAAGCGTAATTTTTTTTACAAAAGTTTTTAAAAGTGTATAGAGGCGTTTTTTTGTTGCAAATAAAAATTTTTACTCAGTAAGCGATAAGATATTCAGCATCGTTGAAATTCGATGCGCGCACGGAATTGTCCGGACGAACGACAGAAAAAAAGAAAAAAAGAATAAACAAGATGAACTTTGTCACGTAGCTGCGCGTGACTCGAACAACCGAAGATTCAGTTTTCAACGAAAGAGAACGAAAAAATCTTTCTTCCGTGTGAAAAATAAGAGACCGAGATAGATCTGTCACTGTTATCCAATTTCAATTTTGAGTGAGAATTCCATTGAAAGTTTTTGACGTTGGAAAGTAGCAAAAAGTTACATTTCGACAATTCTCCTGTGTAAGAATTTCACTGATTCAGGTTTTATAATATTAAAAAACAAAACTGAATATCTGGCGAAAAAAAAATTAAAGAAAGAAATTGAAAAAAAATACTGATTAAATATTGTAAGTCGAAAATTCTAGATATTTTCTCTTTTCTGAACGATATATATACTCCGAACTTCATTTATTTGGGTCTTTATATGTCAGTTTAAAAATCAATAACTAAATGCCTGATCAGAAACTTTCCACAGGATGTCCCTCAATATTTAAATGCACAGTCATAAAAAGTTGCTATACGAATATTCTTTCTGGAAATAAAAATATTTTAATCCACAAAAATTATTTCAGTATTTTTTTTATATACAAAGAATTTTTTCAAATATATAAAATCTTTTATTTGCGTTTTTTCTGAGATAAAATAACTAAAATATCCTCATTATTTGAATATTTTATATAAATTAATTTCTCACGAAAAATGCACGAAAATAAGCCTTTTATTAAAATATGCCTAAGATATTAAAATGTGGAAAACGATTTTTCTGACACAACTTTTTTTTGCGAAAATAATATGCACGAGAATGAAAACTTTACCAAATAAGTTTTCTGATTGAGAAAACAAAATGACCAAAATTAGTATAATTAAAACGTTCATTTAAATTAAAACTGACATCGTTTTTTTAAAAATAAATATAGATAAAAAGTATAGAATATTTGATGTGTCTGTGTCGAGAAAATGTTCGATTGGAATGCAATAATAGCACGTTCAAGATCTTTTGAGCAATTTCGCAATCGATTAGAGTGCGAGAACGTACCGGCTTCGAATTACGTAGTCACGTGTGTATCTGACGTCGAGTTAAAAGCTGAAAGTTGGGCTAAGCCTACCGTACGGTGAGTGCGCACGAGCGTGGCGAGCCGCGAATAAATGTAAACGCGCTATCGAATGACGGAACAGAAGCGTGTTGAGGCAGGTCCGGGAATCGCCATGACGTTTAGTCCTCGAACCCCTCGCACCTACACCGACCGACGGCGAATTTATTCCAACGCGGCCTTATCTCTTCGCGTCTCTTATCATTTTTTTCCTTCCTTTTCTTTCTTATTTTTTTTGACTTATTATTAATTTGGTATTACTTTTTCTTACATAGCTTCATAACTTATTTTTATTTTTATATATAGCTTCACAAACAAAAGAAAAATGCCATTATATTCTTTTTAGTTTCAAGTTTTTTTTAATTATGTAATTAATTATAAATATTATCTATTATTTGCCCAAGTGTCAGGGCATACATAAATTTTGTTCATTCATTCCATGCTGCGCGTCGATCCTTTCTTTATTAAAATTAAAATTTTTGAGTGGTTTACCACGTGGGACGTATGCATTGGAGAGAGATAGACGAATAGTAAATATACATATTTTTATTTTGAAAAAAAAAATAAGAATTAGAAGTTACTTTGTGTTGAAAGAAAAATAATTCCTGACTTTAATTTTTTTCGAAAAGTTCATTCAAGTAAGAATGAGAGAGAGACGAAAAGTAGATATACATACTTTACTTAAAATTGGTTAATATTGTGAAAAAATAAATAAAAATTTCAAGTTATTTTGTAATTGAATGGTAAATAACGACCAACTTTTATTTTTTTCCGAAAAGTTCATTTTCACTGATAGAATCGTATATAGTAGATTTTTTAGGAACGTCACTTTGAGGTAGTACTCTGTCAACACTGCAAAAATCAAACGTGTGTACACAATCCCGTTTGACTTAAGTAATATTTGGACTCACCATTTTTGATCGAGTCAAAGAGACCGAGTTATATACATATGTGTATACAGTGAATCTCTTTCACTCATTTTTCAGTTTATTTAGCATCAATTATTGATGTCTTATATACGCAGATCGTAAAATTTACCGGAGTCTTTTTCCTCGAAACACAACTACATTTTCATATTTTGGGATTTTTTTATTATGCACGCATTTTATCTTTTACGCCATTATATTACCATACTTCAATGAATTAGGATATTTTAAGAAAGGTTTTTTTTAATACTTATCTAATTACTTTATTAAATTTCATTAAATTTTGAACTGTTATTCCAGAATTGACAAAGCTACTTAAAAGTCAACAAAAGCAACTTTAATCTACGTAATTCATGAAAAACTAGAGATTCCCTTTTTTTATTGAAAATTTTCAAAAATTAAAATATCTTATTAGACTTAATCTCAGATTATTTTATAAATAGTTAACCTTTCATAAATTTTAAAATCTTCAATTGATACTATGACTCTGAATCTTCGGAAACGGAGCGGAAAGAATTACAATTTTTATAACCTTTCTGAGCGAGACGTTGCAAAAAGGTCTCTTTTGAACACAACCCCGTACTCTTAGTAAAACTGTTCTATCAGCGCCGACACTTGCACAAAGTTTCATAAAGTTGTAAAAAGGTATCGACTTCAAAGAAAGCTAAAGAAAAATGAAAATTCTTTTAGCCCATGAAGTTTCACTTCGTTTTTTCCCTTATAAAAAAAAGTGCAAGCGAGGCAAAATATTTTTGAAGATCGTGTAACGTCAAATAAATTTAAAAAAAAACAAACAAACAAAAATTATTATTTTTTGATTAGAACAGCAAGCTAAGAATTTATATATTTTTAAGAAATAAAAAAAACATATTTCCAATCTAGAAAAAAAATTTATATACGAATAAGATCATCCGGATATGATTGCTTTTACGATGTCACACTCTCGGGATTACAATTTCGACAAGGTACAAGCAGCTTATATGATTCCGCTCCAAAATTGAGCCAACCCCTATTCGACCTTATTACCATGTGTATTCAATATAAGTAATTGATTTCGTGTTGCAACAATTGCACTGCAAATTACTTAAAAAATATGATGCAAACTCAAAAATAAAATTCAAAAAGAATCTTGTCGTTATTTTTGAAACATTTTATCGTTCAATGTTATCAAAAAGATTATTTTTATACATTTGGTGAGAATATTTATTTTAGCTTTATTTACTCTTTCGCAAAATAAAGAAGAGAAACAGATGGGTCGTTTCTCATTTGCAATATTTCGGACGATTGCTGGCGAGTGACGCAGCTCGCAGGAAGATCGTCGAGGTAAAAGAACGAGAACACGCGCGAAACTCTGTGGTGACCTTGCATTATTTTCTCTCCCTGAATTTATTTCCCGAATGAAAGAAAAATGTTCTGGCCAGGTTAAGCGTTGAATGAATTTCCATCAAGTATTTTAATGTGACTTGAAGCTATATAAATATTTTACAAACTAAAAGTCTCTTTTGTATTTTAGGATATAAAAAAATTATATTAAACTTGAAAAATTTAATTTTGTGCACACTTATGGTAGTTTTAAATGTGCATCAGTCAAATCAAAAGTTTATATCTCAATTTATCTCCATACCATGTGGTTTTTCAACTTCAATTTATTACGAGAAGTTGGTAAAAATTGTTTCAAGAACAATTCAAAGTTATCCAAGGTGACCTATGCTGCTCATTTTCATGATCAATAACGATGATTCTTGCTTCTGCATATTAACAAATTGGATTAATGTATACCATAAATGAATGACCATGAGAATTTCATAAAAATTGTATCAACATAAACTAAATAAAATTTTAGGAATCTTATTTTTATAGAAAGTGTGTGATCATCGATCGTTGTTTAAGAAATAAATCATTGTTATATACATGAATGTATTTACTTCAATATTTTAATATGTTTTTATTGATTATCAAATTAAGCACACTTTTCAATCAATTTTGACAATTATCATTGTTTAAATAATTCAGAGGAAAAAATTTAGTAAAATGTATTCAATTTTGTATATAATAAAAAGCATATATCAAATATAAAGATGTGATAGATATTTCACCATTTGTTTATTGTATTCAGAGTAAATATAAAAGAACATTTCATAAGAAATAATTACATAAAAGTCTAATTATTTCGAAATCGTTTAGTGAATAATTTCCAAATTTGACACTAATCTTTTATAGATTCCGAAATAACAATTTCTCATTATTGTTCTTACTCGTTCCTTACGCATATTAACATTTTTTAAATTACTCGAATCCAACCTTAATGTATATGATATATAAAAAACTTATACTTATTTACGTTTTTTCACAATGTGATAAATAATTTGCATGTAAATATAGTTATTCACTCCATGCATTACATATGAATAAGAACTTTGAAAAGGTATTCAGACTCATTTAAAAATTTCTGCATCGAATTACATTTTCCTTCAATGAAAAAAAAACAACAACTATTTATGCATTCACGAGTGAATGAGTCATTCGAGTGAAAAAAAGAATAATAGAAAAATACGCTGTTAGAATTTTCCCGAGTGACGTCTCGACTAAGAGCTTTTACACGAAATAATGACTTATCGTTGGCAGAGCCCGAGCAAAGTCACCGATATTGCGCACGATAAGAAAAATGCCAAATGGAGTGCGTCACTTCAACACCCGAGGTGTTTTGCGAAACCGCGCTCCGTATACACAAACGTAGCGACACAAACGGAAAGGCGAAAAATAGGTGCGAAGAAAAGAATTGCCTGGCGAAGCTCTGCTTCGTGCATTAATCATTTCCCGCACAATATTCCCTTTCAAAAACTCGACAGACCTGCTCCTGCACCGTGTGTAATTCCGCTTGTAAAATTCTCGCCCGCTTGAAAAATTCTAACGAGTCGGAGCTGACGTATTTCTATACCAACGCCAGTTTTTAAAATATCATCCTCTTTGCGAAATGCGCCGTATACACATATTTAAATTAAAACACACGGCGAAACGGCTCTATTTTTAATTACGAAAAAATTTAATTTTTAAAGAAAAGAAAAAGATAAACGCTTCGCAGAGTGCAACTTATAGTTAAGAGTTAGCGAGATAATTTTATTTTATACAAAAAAAAATATAGATGAGTTTAAGAATGTAGGGGACAGACAATCCCCAGCAAACAAGTAAATTATTTACATTAAATTTGTAAAATCCAGACTCTGGCTTTTGCTAAAAAATTGCCTATTTTTTGAAGTATTAGATTGACTATCAATTAGTAGCTAGAACATATTTTAACAATAATTTAAACATTTTTTATTGTATACACAATTAAAATAGAAATATTTTAGTAAAATATTTTGAAATTTTGTCTATACAAAATAAACATTGCTCCGAATCTATTGTACATATAAATCTCGTTTTCATTGATAAAAACCGCAATTTTAAAACAAAAATACCCCGTTAAAACTTCGGTAACCTAACTTTTTTTACAAAATGTTAAAAAAAATTATTTTTAATAATTTAAAAAAGAATCAAGCGAATAAGAATTAGTATAAAGATATTTATTTCGTGTAAGGAATGCCTTAAGAAAAAAATATCAAAAATTTATCAAATTCTTATATTTTTTTGAAATATTACCATTATGAGAGTGAAAATAATAGGTGTCATTGGCCGGGTTATGTTTTGCATTCGGTCGACAATGTACAAGGTTCAACGTACGGAAATGACGTAACCCGTTGTCATTTTTTTTCCATTTCTTTCGTATACACAGGCGCATCATCTTCGTTGATTGAGCTGGGTAGGAAGCTTGTATGATAAAGCTTGAAAGTGCGTCCAGTGCAACGAGAAACACGGAGTTGCTGTCGCAAAGTTAAAACCGCGTATATGGCTGGTGCCCATAAAGCTGAAAGCTCCCTGATAAAACTTGGCGAAATCTCCGGGGAGTCCGGTATCAAAGGATCATCGTTTTTTATTTGTCCCTCTTTTTAATATGCATGTAAAAAACGCCATTAGCATATAATTTAAAAACTCGAAGACATGCTACGAAATGTATTTCTTTTTTATAAAAAAATGTCATTAAAAGCAAGAGATAAATAAAGGATGGCGAACTGTTCAACATTTATATATACGGGAAATACCTTTTGATTCGTATATGCAAGAAAAACTCGGTAAATGCAATTATCTAGTCATGAGTGAAAATTGCTTTTCCGAATTAATCATTGAATTTATTCAATCATTAAAAGCTTTTGGTACTTGATACGAATGATATTGATGGATCAATTTCCTCGTATCCATTTCTTTTTTGCTTTCGAAATTATTTCAAATTAAATTGGATCGTGTTTAGATAATTACTTTTTCGATGTCATATACTTGACAATGGTTCGCAATCAATTGATACAAATGTAGATATTTTTGAACACGTGGATATGTTGATTGATATTGTTTCTGATAAAAGAGAATTCGCAATGAAAGCACCACCCAGGTAATAAATATTGCAGATCTCAATTGCTCCGTTGAAAGCACCTCGTTATTTTTCATTTTAAATGCAAATTTTGAATTTGCCGATCTCTAATGATTGGAAAATTACTTTTCATTCGCCCGAATTGGTTTATGCTCCTGTTTTCTCCAAAATATTGTTTGACGCTTAATTATTCATCAACGACCATCACAACATTATTTGCATAGATATACAACCTTTAACAATTTCTATTATTTTAAATATTCATCAAATTCGAATGTTCAATTCGAATAAACAATATTAAAATAATTATAAACGTATTCTGTAAATAAATAATTAAACTTTTTAATGTCAAGTGCTTGATTATTCAAAATAATGTTACGTAAGAAATTCTATAATATATACATTTTCAGCAGTTAAACCAACCGTAAATTAATCTGAGATATACAAAAAGGATTAATTTTTTTAAAGGATTTATTTATTTTCTTATATGGAATTATTTTAATCGTAATTTTCATCGTATTATTTTACGTACTTCAATCAGTTCTTTGAAATCGAGAATACGATTTAATAGAAAATGTGCGCATGTCAATGCTGCAAATGTATATTATTTCAATTAAAAAATTATACGATTAATTTTATAAACACACTGCTAGTTTGTCTAATTTAAAAGAAATGATTTTTTAAAATTAAAAATTGATGGAGGAAAGAGAATTGGAAAATTATACTGTCTACAATTCGATGTCAGTATTTGGTGATTTTAGCCAAGAAAATTATAATATTTTATAATAACATCGTCAAAATGACGTTTAACAGCTTCGTCACCTACAAAAAAGCTCTATTTTAAAAAATTTTTTAAAAATGTGAGAATAGGTCAATCAAGTATCCATCCATAAAAAAACAAAATTTTCCTTAATTATAGTTGGATTGTTTACCTTTTTATAACCGAAGTACATTTAAAGTAAAAATTATGATACTTAGACTTCTTAAAATCGTCTCTCTAAAACGCGATTTAGTTTTGTTTTTTGCATCACATCTTGTCTCAAAATGCTTTAATTCATAGATGGTTTTATTTCAATTATAAAAACGAACAATTATATGTATATATTTTCGTTCCGGGTTGTTATTCAATTTTTGATCTGTGGGCATATCTCAACGGTTAACTTACTGCGAATTTCAAAGTTCGGACAGAGACGCGAAAAGAGAATATGCTACGGCCTGAAAATAAACTTTTCTGGACGAGCTCCAGAAAATGAAGATACACTCTGATTAACGGTGCTCCAGTTTCAAGATCTTTGGATTACCTCGGTCTATCCATTATTTCTATACACACGTGTGGCATTTATTTTTCGGCCCTGTGTACCACCTCGTCCCTTTTTCACTCTTGGCATTCCCCACTATCGATCCTAAAAATCAAAGTCTGATATGATTACTCGAATTATATGCCAACTATCGACAAAATGCGGAAATACACGTACAATAAAAGCTTTCTTTATCAAGTTTTCATTTTTTATCTCTAAAAAATGAATTTCACGAATTTTTCAGCATTACTTTTATTATTTTGTGATCAACATAATTTTTTCATCATTTCCTTAAATATGATTTCAAACTTGAAAAATAACATGTTTTTTTAAAAATAACATAATTTAAGCAGATTTTTCATTTTGATTGTAAGGAAATTACTTTAATAAAAGGTTGCAGTCGTGAAATGTTACAAAGTTCAATCCTGAACCATTAAATGAACTTCACTTTGATCAATTGGTCAAACAGCTTTTATTTTTACTGAAAAAAAAGTGGCGACGACGATCGATGACTTTCCAGTTCGAGAGAGCGAGACGAATCGAAGCTTTTTCTCGATAAGTGTCTGATCGATTGGGGTCGTGAAACGACTCTGTCAAAAGTTTTTCCAGACCTCGCCTTGCGCGCAAGATTTTCTCTTCGAAAAATAAGTTGTGGGTGTGTTTGAACGCATGTCAATCGCGTCGCCATTTTACCTTGAGCAGTTTGTATTTTATCTTATTACTGAAGAGTTAAAGTATTAAAGAAACTTTATTTTTCATTTTCGAAAAATCAAAAGAAAACAAATATGATTTTTAGTAATTAGTAAACAAGTAAACTTCACTTTGGATGATCTTGAATTCAATTCAATGTATTTTGTTCTTTAATATAGATTTCCAAAAAAATGTTCTCAATGAATTAAGGAACTCGAACCACTTTTTAATAAAAAAAAGAAACTTTCGAATTCGACCGTAGCTATCGGACTACCTTACACTGAAAATCAATACGTTCAACGATATTATTTTGCAAATTGAACTAAATCCTTGGTTGATTTAACTGAAGTTTAATTATTTCAAATAAACAAGTGTTGTTTCGACGATATATTTTCAACTAAATATTTTTCAACTAAATCTGCTCTCAGTGTAAAGCGAGGATTTCTCGCGGGAGCTTCGAATCTCGAAATTATTTATTCGCACGCGTTCGTGCCCCTGTAAATTTTTAACAGAGATGATTCCCTGGTGATGGGATTAAATCATCGTGGGGCTTCATAGCTTAATTTGACAACGCGAAATAATGCATGGGCTTTCGACAGGAGTCCCTAAGAAAAATAAGAAACAAGTGAGAATAACGGATCAAAACATTCAGCCCGCCGAGGCAAAAAAACCTTTGGCGAAGCGCCATAAAGTTCTAGTATCAAAACTTATTGTACTCGATTCGATAGTCCGTTTGCGCTTCTTCGAGAGATATGGTGACAGAACGAGAGACCCGTGAGAAAAATATTGTCACGAATAGAAAAAATAGATTTAACATTTATTACTTTACTTTTTATTATAGTGTTTATAGTAACACTTTAAATATAATTAATTTATTCAAAAAACTTTAATAGATTTGAGAAGAGATTTAGGTGAAAAATACTTAGTTTATAAAAAATTTTGTACATACATGCACTGACAGAAAAGTATGGTAGATTTTACTATACAAAAGTGACAACTATACTTATTAATTATAATAGAACTTAAATATACTTTGAAATATACTTTGAAATATACTATGAACGTATCGAAACAAAATTTTGATTTATAGTGGTTGATCTGTGACAGTCAAATCCAAAAGTTTCATCTGTTTTGAAGACATTTTTCTGAAGATTTCTCTGAAAAATTAAACAATGTTTCTTCTATATCTTATATAAAAGTCTCTGCAAAATTTTAGGAGACTTCACCCTCTGGAATTCGAGATATTTACTGTCGAAAATTGTAGTTTTAACATGAACTCTTATAGAGAGTGTACAAAAAAATGTGATATTTATCATTAAATATCTCAACTTTCGTAAGATGAAACCTTCTGAAATTTGGTACACATATGTATATGGCGTCAAAGAAAGTTTATGCACATTTTTAACGAAAACTATCGACACTCATTTTACAAACATTAATTCAACAAATTTGGTTATTAGTTTATCTATTATTATCAAATTATTTGGTATGTGATAAAAAATATTTCAATTTCTGAAAAATACACGATTTTTCTAAAATTTTAGTGTTAGTTTGGTGCAGATTAGTGATGACAATTTGAACCCCGATCACAATTAGACGAAAATTCCTTTTACAAATTAGGGTGAGATGTGGGGTTGACACGAGAAGCAAGAACCTCCGTAGGGATCGACCAAAGCGGAAATGGAAGGACGACGAGGGTTACGATCTCAATTTCGAAGCGTACAATACGATCTCAACAACTTTATTAACGTGACAAGCTTTTAATTAAAAGGAAAGAGAAGTGATATTCCGTGGAGCAGCAAGAAAAAGAAAGGTGAATATAAAGACGTTGAACGGATCTTGTCGAGTACTCGACAGGAGATAATATAGACCAAATACAATAAAAAATTTCTTACGGTTCGTTCGGCCAGAAAATTTAATTCTCTTATTTCTCTGTCAATATGAATGATCGCGCTTCGTCGCACGAGAATACGCATTACGCGCGTCACGATTCTCTCGGAGACTTGGCGCCAATGTAAGAGAAAATAGACAGATATATTGTCTCGTGGCAACATTCGTTCATTGCTAAGACTGTGTCACGCCGAATTAATCTTTATATCACAAGCTCTCAGATTCATGAAAAAAATTAAATTTTTTTAAGGTTGGTTAAACAATTTACATTATCATCTTACTATAGCAGCATTATTTTTACTTAAGTAAGAATTGAATATTATCTTTACTTCTTTTATATTTACCATTTCTGAACATAATTCGATAAAAAAATAATTTATTTAAAAAATATCATCGCCTAATGGCGAATTACTAAAAAGTGCATATATTATACTGAAATATTTTTGATTTTATTAACGTATTTACAAACAATTTTTTGATCTATTATTTTAAAGATATATAAAAGTTGATATATGTAATCGCTCTCGTGGTGGAGTCACAATAAAATAAATAGTCCGAAAATTTTCATTGAGTTTAAATACGTATTTGAATACATTTTCATGCCGATAGATCGATTTTTATAGAATTTCATACTATCTGCAATGCCATCTGGTCACGATGAGTTTAAATGAAGTAGCCTATGTTCAAATCGACGTTGTAAACTGTCTCTATGACAAATTTGTGATTGAGTATTAAATAGATTCAAACATACAAACGTTCACATTTATATATTAGTATGATTAGATTAAACATATTCGATTTTGAATTCTATTATAGAAAGTCCTGATTTAAAACAATAATAATTAAGTACACGTGAATGTAAGATGTAAGATGTAAGATAGGCGAAAGAAAAAAGTATAAAAACTTCTGCTAAAGTTACAGTTTAAAGTATATAAAATAGTTAGAAGTTAAAAGACCAGTTTTACGCTCTGTGTGATTACACAAAAAGAAATGATGAATTTTTTCGAAAAATTAAATGAAGCTTTTTTAAAAGTCAAAGATCAGTGCACTATTTCACTTAAATTAAGAAACTCGTTACTTGTATATACTATATTGTACAAAATTGCAACTTAAAACACGTTTTCTTATGAGAAGGAAAACAGACATTAAAAAAAAATTAATGTATCAATGAAGAGCTAAATACGTAAAATTTTCAAAAATTTGCAATCATTTTCGATTTTGAACACAACATCTCCAATAAAACTAAAAATAGAATAAGAAAAGTGAATGATCAAATATATAAGATCTTAATGAAAAATAGAGAAATAAAACGAGGAAAGAAACAGAGTCGAAAAAATTGAAACAATGAAGCTCAGGCATGGTCGAAACGACGAAATGCATCGAGAAGTATCTCGGCTGAGAAGTTCGAGGAATGGGACATTCCGCCCGGGTTACTTGACGTCAGTATAAGACACGATATTCGTGACATAACTGTAGACTCACGTGCTCGGGTTAATTCTCTCTAACCATCCGAAATCACTGAGAGACGCGGCTCGTAACGAATCGGACTTCACGCTCCACAGAATTCGCGGTGCTCGTCCCCGGATATTTCAGTGCGAGTATGCATTTACGTACATCACGTCTAGATCCAAGAATACACGTTTCGGTCCACCCAAGCTGACCCCTGAGAGACGATTTTCACGATGAGTTTCTCGAACTCGTTCTCTCTCCCCGAGTGTATTTTACTGACCGGTTAAACACGAATAACGAGACATTAAGGGTGTCAAAAAGTTTAACTACGTTTTTATCCTGTACAAAGTAATTTTAGAGTAAAAATTTATTTGAAAAAGTTGCTGAAAATCAACTGAAGAAAAACATATTTGAAATTCAAGATCGTCCAATTACAGGTTTACTCTAGGTGTGATTGTAGAAAAAAAATGATGAATTTTTTTGAGAAATTAGATGAAGCTTCTTTAATGCCATACATATAGATCAGTGCAAAATTTCTTTTAAATTAGGAAGCTCGTTATTGGAGATATTTATTATAGTAAATATAGCAACTTCAAACACGTGCTCTTATGGGAAGGTACAAAAATAGCCATTTTTAATAATTAATTTTAACAATTAATAAGGAGCTTCCTAATCGTCGTAAAATTTTTACACTATCTTTTAGAGATATTACTTAATATTATGTAAAATTTTCAAAAATTTTTAACGCATGAATTTCGAACGATTGCAAAATTTTGCAGAGTTCTTTCAATTGAGGAAATTAACTATTCAATAGTCAATTGACTATCTTTTAAAAAAAATGTCTGATTAAAGGTTACTTGATTTTCTGAGTAATCAATTCTTGGATGTTTTGTAGCAATTAACTCATTTGATGAAGTCAAATGAGTGAAGTCAACCAACTTCATCCAATGGATAAGGTTAATCAAGTGACAATCAAAACAAAAAGTTTTATCTCAGTTTTTCTGATGTTCAAAATGATTTGCATATTGAAGACCATTAAGAAAAATAGTCGCAAATTGACTGTAAAAAACTACATATATTGTATAAATTAAAGGTCATATCCAAAGTGAAATTTACTCGTTACATATTTTTGAAAATATAACGAAAAAATTTTATTTATATACCAATTTTAAGAAATTAAACAAAACTTGTTTGATGAGATCCATATAAATGTTTTTTTTTGTTAAAAATGTAAATTTTCAACACGTGCTGTTATAAGAAGTCACAAAAAAATGTAACTTTTTATAACAATGAGACTAATAATATCAGCTCTAAAAGTATTAAAAAATATTTACATCAATAATGTATTACGAATATTTTTGTTTACAACAAATGGACGTAAAATAAAGCATAAATGCAATAATATATAATATGTAGGAAAAATATGGGATGTGAAAAAGACAGAAGGAGCGAAGAAAAAGAATGGGAGAACGGCAATGTGGAGTAATAATGATTTTTTTTCTTACAAAGGTGTACAACCCTTGGAAACGGAGATGAGGTAGCGCGGCCATACAAATTGCCTGATAAACCGAGAGAGCTATGCGGACAAAGTCCCGAGAGTCTTTGATCGAACCAACACCATCACCGCAATCCTCGACTAATATCGACTCGCTCATCCATCTTTTTCCCTTTTTCTCATTCATCGGCACCCTCTCTTTTACCACCTTCCCAATATATACGCGTATCTTCTTTTCCCTCTTTTGCCAGCTCGAGAAGATTTCTCGAGAGCCTTTCATTTACCGCGTCGAAAAGACTTCCTGCTTTGTATGGCATCCAATAACTGTTGGACCATATTAATCGAATAATACACGTGATTATCTACCTCTCTTTTCGAGAACAAAGATTTTCTTACGTCTTCGCTTTTCACCTGGAATTCATCGACAATAAAATATCTCGAGCGCACGATATTCTCAAGGATATCTATGGAAAATGTAAATTGAAAGAAAAATTTATTCTCTGGGATCGAATTATTGGAAAGATTTCTATAAGTTACAAAAATTTGCAAAAATAATCCCTTGCTGACTTTTTAACGAAAATTTTGACGATTGAAAGTAACATTTTTAACACTAGGATATTCCATGCTTTTATTTTTTAAAATAATTTCTTTTGCATAGAAATGATTATTTTCATTCTTTACGATTAATTTGAAAGACGTCCTTAATTCGCACATATAAGCACGAAAATTAGAGAGCTGCTGATTTCATTATCAAAATTTTACTTATAACTGCTTTTTCATTACTAAATTCCATTAAAAATCATATGGTAGAAAATAAAATAAGTATTTTTTAGCATACAAAATACATAATTTAAAAATCAAATTATTGTGAGAATGAAAACGAGAATACTACATGTTATCTTTATATTTTGAAGCTCTGAACTTAATTTTCGATAAAGTCAAAAATTTTTCAATTTTTTAGCAGAAAATTAAATTATAATTTTTACAAATTTAAAATTAATTCTTTAATATTATGTATATCATAATTTGATATTGTAACATATATGTAATTTAAAAATCATATATTTTTAATAAATATATTTTTAAATAAAAAATGGAAACTGTGTTGGAAAGAGTCTAATCGCAATAAGTGGGTAGAGAAAAACTTGGCACGATCTATACGAGACTATTTCTCCATTGTTAGATGTCCGATCGTCCGTTTGGCTACTATACCGCAAATACCGAGAAGCGGAGCAGCTGTCGTAAACTTATATTTTTCGCGGTCCCAAATGCATTATACATCGAGCTTATACTTGCAAAAATCCTTTAAAACCAGTTCAAAAGTTATCAACTTTGAATAATCGATTCTACGTGCAAAAATTTTCGAAATTTCAGTCCAATATGTTATACATAGCTCGTTCCATGATGGATGGAAATATTTTTTAAATAAGACGGTAAATGACTTGAGTATATACATATAAAAAGTAAAATTTTAAGAACTAAACCAAATAATATATGTATGTTTAAAGAATACCCATTCCAATCTGTATACTTTCATACCATAAACTTTTCGTATGAAATTCAAAAATGCACCTCAATTTTAAAATAATAACAAAGTTTAAAAAATTGTAGACAAATAAAGTAATGGAAATACTGTTTAACAATACCATAATAAATAAAAATACAAAAAAAATAATACTAAGAACAACTATATAAATGGAAAAATATAATAAAAGTTTTGAAAATATTCGAAATTCCAAAAATTCTTCAGCATATTGTTTATTCGCACTTTTATAAATATTGCATTAAAATAGCATATCAATCAATGATTTTTTTTTCAAATTTATAAAAAATATTCTGCTTAATATTATTTTCATTATTTTATTATTTAAATATTTCTTACATATTTAAATTATTTATTATTTATTTGTTATTTAAATATTTATAATATATTTTTAAACACTGAAGAATGTTGAATTTTCTGTTTTAAATTCATAAATAATAAATAACATGCTCCATTGAATTTATCTTTGTTATTTTAAAATTTGAATGATGAGGAATAATAAATGACGATTATGTTAAAATAACGTTTCTTGTGAGATGGGCTTTATCATTTTGAAATTTGTGCAAGCTCATAGAATTTCATCGATCGACTCGTGACGTATGAATATAACGAACGTTTCAGTTGCAAGAAATATGCGAGATGAGATATTCGGGAGTGCACGGTATGCCTCAAATGTGGTCAAATATCCTGCATACACAAGTAGGGACTGTGTCCAAAGGAGATTCTCGTCTGGCCATGTCGGTACAATAACTCCGCTCTCGTCGGACCACACGAAGCGACCTCAATGTTCTCTCTACGCTCCGAAACAAATCCTTCTTACCAAACAACATGTATCAACCCAGAAAAAAAAATATAGGCACAATAAGTAACTCAATATGTTGCCATTTTTCGTACCTTTAATATTAAATATTGTTTTGTTTTTAGATTGGAATAAAAAAAAATCGTTAAACGTACAAAGAAAATTGGCATACGCAAAATTTTTATTATCTCTGTCAAAACGTGTTAATTTCTTTTTATAGGGGAAGGGGGGGGTAAGATAGGCCCCCTGAAATCTGAAAAACGTAAAAATATTTGAGGGTAAAATGGGCACCCTAGATTTAACAAAACCTACAAATATTTTTTCGAGCAAAATGGGCTTCTAAAATTTTTGTCAAGTAGAAATGATTAAAGAATAATGAGAATAATGAAATAAGGGGTAAACTAGGTCACGAGTTCAACAGCATTATTTTCCATAATTATTCCCCAGAATTGCACCCATATAATGTTTGCAAAGCGCTTGAGGTTGTGCTTTTTTCTCAACTTCACAAGGTCAAGCAATTTATTGAAATTAAATTTATAACTGGTCATACTAAAAGGAGATAGAGAATAATTAAATACAAAAATTTATAAAAAGATTGAACAATTTATTTCATTAAAACGAAAATAATTTAAATATAAGAAAATAAGTTATTAAATCATTAGTTTTTACAATGAGGTATGAAAATATAGTTATTGTTTCTAATTATTTATAATAATCACTATAGTGTATTTGCTGACTATTTTATTCTCAACCTCAGCACATGAATAATGAGCTCAATTTTTGCACCCACAGATTCGGAATACCCGCAAAAAATACGAGCTGTATCATCTCATGCACAGTTCATTTTAAATATTGTATGATGTTTTAGCGCGAAAATAAATCTTTCTCAAATTTATCAATTAGTTATTGAACAGGAAATTTTATTCAAAGTTTCTAAAAGATCCATTTTCCTTCAAATTTTTATCATTAACTGTTAGTGCATTTTTATACTAAATATAAAATATGGCGAAAAACTCAAAAATATGATACAAGTAAAAAAAACTCACGTTATAAAATTTTTTTTTTTGGGAGTGGGGCATTTCGGTTCACATTTTTTAATTTTTTATTTATAGTCGACACAGCAAATTAACACTAAATATTTTACAAGGGACTAAAAAAAGTGAAACGCCGAGTGAAAAAACTGAGGTTTCAAGCATTTTTTTCTTTTAGGGCCCATCTTGCCCCCTTCTCCTATATGGCGCAAAATGTATAGTTTTTTTTACAACAGCTTTATGTAAATATGGCAATTTCGAAGTTGGCGCGTGCTCACCGGCTTTTGGTCAGTTACCCAAAAAGTTTCACAAACGAAAGCGGATGGCGAAACGTTGGCTGAACGTGACAAAAAGGCTGAGAATATCGCGATAAAGCTGCTGATCTCTAAACTTTGGTCGTTGTAAAAAAGGAAAGGTCGTAAAATGACGCAATAAAGTTCAAATTGAAAAAGGTCAGCTTTTGCTGAATAAACGAATAGAAAAATGTAAAAAATTCGAAAAATTTCTTTCTTTTGGGCAAACCTTTGTGCTCAAAATTTTTTCTCAATTATCACATTTACAAAATCAGATAAAAGACTACAGTAATTATTTTACTATTTAAAAGCGACAACTTTGTACTTTTATTATATTTAAAACTAAATAATAAACCTTTATTTTAAATTTTTGAAAATAATTGTGTTGGAGGTCTTTCCACTTGCCTCAATCATAATTATCATACTCCCTCACTGTAATCATTTGAGATTATTTGGAAATTAAAATTGTTAAAGACAAAATGATACGAGAAAACTTTAATTAACTTTAAGTAATCTATTTATTTGAAATTGAAGAGTCTTTTCAGAATAATAATCACAAAAATTGCAAAAAAATAAACAAAAAAAATTATATCGCAGATGAGCGTATACGGTTGATATCGATCCCTTTGAATGCAGACTGTAATCGAAAGGTATAGCAAACGGAAGTTTCGAGATACCCTTTGCCCTTCTTACCACGACGCTATATAAGACCGGGATGTTTTCCGGTCGATGCGCGCCACAGAACTTGAGAGAACGATTAAATTTATGAGGGTAACATCCTCCATTATACAGAAAGCGAACAACCCACAGATCCTTTTTCTGACTCTTTCCCCTTGGAAATTGAATCGTTTTCGCCCAAAATTACGAGCTCGAGGGGTTTCACATATCGACTCTCCATCGGGAATTACTAAATTTATACATATATATTTTATTATATATAATTAAATATAATTAATATGATATGTAACAACAATTAAATCAAACACTTTTTTTTATTCTGTTTAAATTGGCGACTATAATCATAACTCTCGAATGAAAAAAAAAAGTAAAAAACGTTAATCGTAAAAATGTAAGCACCTTTGTATATAAAGCGTACAATTCTTAAAATGTGTTGTAAATTAATCGAAAAATCTTGAACTAGAGATCATTTAAAAAAAGGAGCCTAAAGGATATATTGTCAACAGAATTGTAAACAATTTTTACACATAATTGCAATGTCATTTTTTACGATAATACAAAATTTTTACTTCGACTTGTATATTTTCTTTTTTCTGGTTTTAACAAATAAATATTGAAGCCAAATAAATATTTTATTAAACGAGTGACAAGGCGACCTTGCTACGCGGCCACTTTTTTGACATGTTCGAATTGATATTTTGCTATTTTTCTAAGCACATACTTTATACAACTTCGCATAATGCACTCTATTCCAATTAATTGATTCGAGGTTTCATCTCTTTTTTAATATAGGATACATCCGCACTGACATTTTTTAAAAAGTATATTGAAACGATATTATAAATATGAAAAACTATTCACTTTTCGTATGATTGAAAATAACACTGGAACTGACACTCAATTGAACTCGTCAAATTATTTTTATGAAATGTTTTTCGGTAACGAACTACCTGGGGTGACCCGATACGTCTTACCCCGATACTTTACTCCGGTCTAATTATTCCAAGTTTAGTCGAAAATCCAAATAATCAAAATCGTGTTTTTTTTTCACTCGACCTCGACCGATCACCATGGAAATAATTAACGACCGAGGGATTAACAAAAATTTGAATATTTTTTTCCTCGTTACGCTCGACGAATTTTCTCTTTTTTTTATCTTTACGATTCTCGAACTATTCAGGTATATTTGTCCAGGTATATAAATAATATAAAATTGTGTTGCAAGTTTTTTCATATGAATTGAGAAAATTTAACGTACTCGAGCAGGGATGGGCAGAGCTCGATACTTTGCAGCTGAAAAATGAAAATTTTTCAATAGATAATCTTTATTGCCCCATTGATGAAATGAGCATTACCAATTGAAAATTTTCATTTATCAGAAAACTATCGAGTTTTGCCCATCTCTGTGCTCGAGGACCTCCAACCTGATTTTTCGAAAATCGAAAATAGGAAAATCTCAAAATTTCAAGTGGCGATATCTTTTCGTGTCCTCGACGATATCGACTTCATAATAGGTAATTCTTAAAAATTTTTGCAAGACGAAATGAATGATTCAAACATCAAGGTCATTATTTCGAAAGCAGCGCGAGTTGAATTTTTTTTTATGAATAGAGATTAGCTAAAATTTAATGCGCTCTATTCCGATGAATTGATTAGAGGCCTCATGTCTTTTTTAATAGGATAAAAATTAAAAAAAATAATAAAGTCGAAGTAAAAACGTTCGTATTATCGTAAGAAATATTTTAATCGCAAATATTTCTAGATAGTTCTTAGTCAAGGACCTATTATGAAATTTTTCAGAAAGGGTTTCGATTACAATTTCTCAAAGCGCCTTTATTATTATTATTATTATTTTCAAAAAAAATCTATTGAATTATGCTACATAAC
The DNA here is from genome assembly GCA_030522545.1 of Cremastinae sp. A BG-2022a. Taxonomy (NCBI): domain Eukaryota; kingdom Metazoa; phylum Arthropoda; class Insecta; order Hymenoptera; family Ichneumonidae; species Cremastinae sp. A BG-2022a. The sequence goes on along the minus strand of JAPYYW010001898.1, from coordinate 1,590 downwards.
GACACGACAACTTAAAAACTTTATTTCTATCCCTTTTTCGTAAATTGCTATTTTTGTTGTTTTATTCCGATGGCACTTTAGCGTTTCATTTTATGTGAGAAATCGCGAAGAATTCGTATGGATGATGAACGGCGATTGTCGAAATTCGCGAAAAGTTTTTTACTACCGCGGGAGAAACGATCCCAACGCTCGTTCCCTCGAGCCGTGACTATCGATTACTCGCTGGCAAGCCGTATAATCAATGCGAGGACTCTCGATACGAACGACGGGGAAAATATTCTTTCCCTCTCTCTATCTCGTATGACTGTTACGATTTTTCGAAACTTCAATCTCCCGAACGTTTTTTTTTTCGCTCGTCGAATAGCAAAAAAAAAAAACAAGAAACGGGTCGTAAAAATCCTCGCACATGTACAATCTCAAATACGAATTTATATAGATGTCTCTCATCCTTCTAAATTTCACCAATTCGGATCTTTATCTCGAGTCATCACTTTTTTATCGCGCGGGCCTGGGAGAAGGATTGGAGAAAAAGTTTATTCATCTCGTAAAGAGATAAAAATTATTCGCGTTGGATCTCGACGAAACGGTCTCGCGATCGGGTCTCGGACGATTTGGCATGAAATAACCCGTGCAAATTTAATTCACACTTTATGTAGATGCGAATGCGAGCTCGGAGCTAAAATTTTATCCACTCGAACGCCCCCGCGGGCTCCCGTTCTTTTTCCCTTCTCATTAAGTGAAACTCAATTAGAGACTGTAAGAAACGAAGGAGAAGAAAGAGTGAAAATTAAAGAGTAATCCTGTATGCATTGAAATAACGAAATACGCGCCGGAGGCGGGGGATGGACGTCGAGTGGAAAATGTCGAATGCCCGACGACAAAAACTACAGCGCGAAATGAACGAAGCGCGGATATATTCTCGATGGCGCAGTTGCGAGAAAAAATCCGATGCTTCCCTCGATTCTCCGATTTGCGTCATCAGACAATATTCGTCGAAGGAAAATGGGTGCCACTCGAAAATAATTTTTCACCCTCGTCTTCCCCAGTGTCGAAAAAAAACAAAATACATTTTCATCTTTTTCTGCTCGCAAAATCACATTAATAATTGCAAAAATACTTAAATTATTAAAAATAATGAGCAAAGATCATAAAATGAAAATTTAGGGTTTTCTCACTTTATCTTTTTTTTTAATATTCATCAAACAAAAGAAATCTATGTCAAATTCATATCTAAACTACTTTAGCGATCCAAAACTCATTTTATGTGTTAATTTTAGACAATATTTCTAGTAAATAAATACTTAAACGTTTAAATTCGTAGAATGTCTCAATAGGACAGAAAATCGACCCTATCTTTAGGGTTGAGCGAGTTTATTCCACTAAATTAACGTTATATGAAAAATACATTTCCTCGTACAGGAAAAATAATCCATACGTAATTCGTAGAATGTCCCAATAGTTGGACAGAAAATCGACCCTATCTCTAGGGTTGAGCGAGTTTATTCCACTAAATTAACGTTATATGAAAAATACATTTCCTCGTACAGGAAAAATAATCCATACGATTTTATTGAGAAAAAAATAATTCAA
>JAPYYW010001897.1:0-24557 GCA_030522545.1 Cremastinae sp. A BG-2022a | reverse complement strand
AATCAATTAATCGGAATAGAGTGCATTATGCGAAGTTGCATGAAGAATGCGTCTAGAAGAACAGCAAAATATCAATTAAAACGTCAAAAAAGCGGTCGCATTGTCGCTCGTGACATTAAAGAAGACATATGCAAATAAAAAAAAAATTTGTCTCAACGTTGGATAACTCTGCCAAAAAAAAAGATATTCGAATTTCCGAAGCGGCGTTTTGAAAAGGATAGATCAGGCTTCAGTTTGCTCTATTAAAAATTTTTTTTTTTTTAAGTTTTTTTCGACCCGGTACAGACTTTGGTTCGTGACCATTTTTAGGCCTAAAAACTTTCTTTTTCTTTAGAAAAAGTTCTTTTCTTTTGATATTCTTACCAAAATATCGAAAAAAAATTTCGTCAGATTTGTTTAAAAAACTGAACATACATTCTTTAATATTGTGTAAAGCCTCATGCCAAATGTTATAAGGTTTCACTGAGCCGACGTTGAGATATTGTGCTCTTATGGCGAAGTACCGAAAAATATCGTACCGAAGTACCGAAATTTATTTTGTCAATAAATATCTCGACTTCCATTCGATAAAACATTCTAAAATTTGGTATACACCTGCACATTGCGTCAAAGAACGTCTATGCAAATTTTTATGAAATTGTAACGAAAACGATTTGACGGTACAACATCCTTAAAGGACCGAGATCGATGGCTCATCGATCGATGATACTTCGTCCCGATTAGTATCAAAGTATTAAGATACAAAAAAAAATAGAAAGGAAAAGTTGACTTGGAGAGTCTGCGGAGATTTTAAATGAGCGAGGCCTCCGTGATTCCTAAGTTTAATGGGTGAATGCGTCTTTCAACGAGATAAATCAATTTAGTACGGCGAGAGTGAGAGATGGAATATATGTAGTATATCGCTCATCGTTCGCCGGAGGGGTAAAGCGATGCAGAGATAGGGAAGTTCCATTCTAGAGTGTGTAAGAGAGATGAGGCTAGAGAGGGCTCGCCGCCGCCGCGCGATTCCAGACCCTCTCGTAACTGCGAAATAAGCGACGCAATAAAGGCGTCACGTGCACGCTCATTTTGTTTACGCCGTACACTCTCCGTAGCTCCGAAAGAGCTTCTCCCTCCCTCTCTCTCCACGCTACTCCCCGCGCGCACGGCTTGCCTTCCTGAGACAAGACCGAGTGAAAGTTTCTGCGAGAATCGCGTTTACGTGTTCTCGTTTTTGTGTATTCGGCTCGTACGTTTATAACATCGGTGGTATATAATACTAAATTAGACGAATAGCGCCAACTCCCGTTACGGAATCTACGAGATAAAGTCGGACTAGCTCCGGATTTGTGTATGTGTAAAAAGGATTTGAATGTATGACGCCCGGTCGAGGAACGACGACGGACTGAGAGACAGCCCGGAACCCATTTCGTTTCGCTGGATGCGCCGAGCAGGCTTCAGCGCTGCCAGCGACTCGAGAGCCGAGCTCTCTCACCGTTCTCCCGGAAGTAGCCACCATCTGACACGTCTTTTTTACGACCCCCCCTATACTTGTCCAACACCATTTATGCCAAGTCTTACTATCTGGCCCTGAAAAAAATAACTTCGCAAACTCCTTTGCGCGACACTCTTTCTTACTATCTCGCCGTGTTTATTCAGGGATTTTAAGAGTTATTATTATATTACGCACTCTAAGGCAGTAGATTTTACTATAAAGTGTGTGATAAGTAATATTGACTATTCGAAGATTAAATATAGTGTTTTAGGCCTGGGCTAACAATGATATACATCGAAATCTAAAACAGTTTTCATTTTGTTTCATTTATTTTGTATTATTTATTTTTATTTTATTACAAGCGCCGTGAGGTAATAAGATATTACTGTAAAGTGACAAGTAATACAGATTATTTGAAGACCAAATGTATTTTTATACTATTTTAGAGATCTGATGGCCTCTAACGATGATACGTCGAAATCTAACACTATTTTTATCTTATATTTTATTTTATTATAGGTATACTCTAAGACAATTGATTTTATTATGTATAGTGAATAGTAATATACTAATTATTTGAAGGCCAACTATATTTTTATAGATTTTTAAGCCTGGATTGTAAATAATAATATGCTGAGATCTAATACTCTATTTTTGGGAATTACCCAATTAACCATATTGGACAAGATCTAAAGATGTTTACATATACTTGCCTCGTTAGAAAAAATCCCATCAGGTAAAGAAGTGAATTTAATCAAGTTCAACCAAAATACAAACACAACCGGGATACAAATAAAAAGACCAGCGATGAAAAATAATGATATTTATTTTCATATTTTACACATTCGGAAAAGAATATCCGTGTTTCAGTATATCTTAATTAAGAACTGGATCCAAATTCGATTCAAATGAGCGTCAACAAAACCTGATAATTCTCATGCAATGAAGAAGCTTGGCCAAGGCTTTATATATTAAAGTGCTCACGTTGCTTGAAGCTAACTTGATTGAGCAAGTACCAAGAATTATACATATATAGTCGGGAAGATTTATATCATATGTACTTTTCTCTGATTGTCAGTGTGTATTTTCATTTCTTGAAAAAGATTTTCCACATTTAATCGTTGACAGGAATAATAAAAAGTGCACGAAGGACATTGATATCTCACACTGAAAAGCAGATTTGTTTAATCCTATCATGCGTCCAATGATATTTTTGCCAATTGAATTAAATTCTTTGTTGATTTAATTGAAATTTACATAATAAATTGGCATATGTTGCATCGTCACTTTATCAACTAATTTTTTTTCAATATAAATATTTTCCAAGTAAATCTGTTTTCAAGGTATATCTATATTTGTGATATGCAATCATTGTTGCCTTTATATTATTTCGATGACAAAAAGCGAATATCCCATCTTATTATTTCGCTTGGATATCGTGTCTTGTCACCATATGCATGACCCTTGTCAATAATAAGATGAGTGCGTCCTTCGATTTCGCGCATACCGAAGCGAGACGACGCGTGATGCTCTCTTGGTTGATGGTTCGCCGTGAAAGGCGAAGAGAATAAAAGCTTGAGATAAAAAAGCGGGTCTGCATGCGCAGACTGCGAAGAGGTCTCATTGTCATTCGGGGAAGGTGAGTCGATTAGTGAAGCCCTCGCGACTGCGGATATACAATTTCCCCGCCCAGCTTAGCGCTTGCGATCCTATCCTTGTCGCTCATTGACTCGGTTACCCCTTCGGCACCACCCGCGTCGCCGTTGACGCCGTTGGAGCCGGCACTTGGTCGCGACGACGCGAGAAACTCACCGAGGAGGAACAACACCGAGACGGGAGCGGAGCGTGCCGGCGACGCCGACCCGTCGCCGCCGCCATCATCACCGACCTACGTTTTGTTCCAGCTCCGCTCCTCGTATCTCCTCGTCGTCGTCGTCGTCGCCTCCTTCTCCGAACGACTCGCCTGGAAACGCATTATGCGTTACGTACACGCGCGCACTTGCCCTCGTAATTGCATGCATCGACAGGAAAATTGGTCGCTGCGCTTTTCTTACTCCAAATCGTTTTATCTTATTCCCATTCTCAAATCCGATACTTTCCTGACACACTCTGTCGAGACTTGCGATTTTAAACACGGTGACGAGTGGCTGGATTTTATTAAAAAATCACTAAACGCGGTTTCAGAGTTTTGAACAGGCTTTTGAACTCAATTCTAATATTGTTTTCTTATGGGAAATTCATAAATCTCTGCCTTGAATTCTGTAACAAAAAATGGTGATATCGTTGCAAAATTTATAGCACATGTTGATAACAAATTTCTAATTTGAAATGATTTTACTAAATTTTTCTGATTTCAATTGTTTAAAAAAGATATGTCAAAGTTGTTTACAAAGTGTGTTTAAACTTGTAATCGATATTACCAGCTAGCAAGAAAATAATTGAGCAATTTATAAGAAGAATATGGAATTGCAATTTTTTCAATTTATTATGAAAAACCTACTGTTGTATAGGTACCTCCAGTTTATCCTTATAACCATAATCTACAGACACTCAATAGGATATCTTGAGATAAAAATTTGAACAACATCGCGTTTGAGTTAGATCCTGTAGTGTTACGAGAGCTAGTTTCAGGTTTCGTAACAAAACATTGTTGTCGAACCTGGACGCTTGTGCTACTTCCACGAGTCGATTTAAAAAATATTGCGAGTGTCAGCATTGTGTTAGAAAACTATCGAAATCGCATGGTTTTTTCAATTTTAATTTTATTTTTTACCAAAAAATATCTTAATGTCACTATAAATAATTCATAATATTTAGATTAAAATTTTTTAAAAATATAATCACAAAATTTAAAAAATATCAGTGTTATTAAAAAAAAAGTATTCCAAAATTCGTGTTCTTCTTAATTTTGATTTTGGCTGAAATTTGATATTCGAGTATAATCTTGAGATACAATATTTTAAAGTTATCTGAGGCCTATACTGGCGGACCTCGAAGGAGTAACGTGAGATTTTTTGAAGGTGTGAATATATATAGTTATAGGGCAAAGACTTGATTGATTCGAAGACTAAAAAGGGCATTCCTTCTATCATCACCGAAACTTGATCTTGACGCAAATTGTTGAATCATATTCCTTTCTCCATTATCGATATACAATATATATAGTATATTTCATTCAACCGAGAGACGTTCTCGCGTTTGACATAATTATAATAACACGTTTATTAATTTTTGAAAAATATGGTTCTTCTATGCACTATACAGAAATATCAAAAAATGTGTTGAAACTTTGACTCATAAATATTCGACTTCTCAAGGATTTCTATAAAAAAAGTTAATTGAAAGAGAAATATTTCTTGGATCAAACATTTGGAAAAGTTCCCAACAGCTACAAAATCAGCAAAAAACCATGCCCTTGCCGACTTTTTAATGAAAATATTCGCGATTGAAAATTCGATTTTTAACATTAAGGATAAATGCGAGAATATTATTGCGTACCTTCATTTTCATACGTCATTTGTTTTCCATAAAAGAGACCCCCTTTGAAAAAACTATGCATTATGATCATTAACCATTTTGAAAATTGTGGGACAAAAAAAACTTGAAGTCATGGGGCTTTAGTGTTAACTATTAACACTAAATAACGATAAAACGTATAGGCAAAGCTATACGTAATATACCTATATAGTAAAATACACAAAGAATTGTCCAGGTCATAACAAGAACTCTGTTAAAAGTTTTAACATGACTGAATATACAATATGGATAAATACGCGATAATTCTTATTAATACCTAAAAAGCAAATCCTTTATTTTAGTATTCTCTAATTGTATAGTAAAAAGCATGTTTACAAGAAAAAAGTGTAAAAAGTATTAAAGTTGACTTGGAAGACGTCCTTATAAGAGTTGGGTGTATATTTATAAAGGAATATATAATATTTTGAGGAGCTGGATTAATCGTCGTGAGGAAAAATTCGGTAAACAGCAGAAACGATTAGGAGGGTTAAGTTATCGGGCGAGTATACATAGCGTACTCGAATGCGCTTATGCGCGTATAATACAAGAGAGTGTTTTGCATACTCGTAAGATAGACTTGTAGATGTTTGCGGGCGTAAATAAAGTAACGTCTAAGGCTAGGGTTGAGATATGGCTAGCGCGAGAGAGGAGGAGGAGGGGAGCGAGCGAGCGAGCCCATTGGAATGCGAAAAGAGCCGCGAACGACGCGCGAGTTTGCAAGAGCGCACATCGAGGCGTGCGCGCTCCTTCGTTCTTTTCTCATCGCGGTTATATATACGATTGCCTTCAAGGCGACAAGTTGCCTGGCCAATGAACCGCGGAGAGACGAAGCCGGCTGTGCCAGCGCGAGATATTCGCATGGTGGCACATATATTGCTATAGTATACACACGTTCATCGCTGATAAAAATCCTTAAAGGCGTATCTCGAATCGCGCTTCATACGAAACGCAATCCCGGGAATACGCACGTTTTTCTCATGCGTCCCCAAACGCGACTCTCCTCGCGTTATTTCAGCTAGTCCTTTTCCTTCTAGACCAATCAAAACTCATTCACAACTCATTTATGCAATTTTTATGAAAAAATAGCGACCATATCATATAAATAATAGAAATCTTCTATATAAGATATAATTTGTGTACCGTTAGCAGAATTTTAAATAATTTTAACAAATTATTGTAAATTCAGAAAATCAATAACAAAAGATTGAACTGTACAGTGTATACCCAAAGCCTACTGACCTCATGTCAAAATATCAGATAGTCGAAAAAGTATACATATGTTGTGTGCCGAGTAAATAAGAAATAAGTTGTTTAATATACAATCTTTATTTTATAAAATCGATAAAAGAAAACGTTCGTATTCATCGAAGGAAATAAAAGAAGTAAACATGAAGTTTATTTAAATGTGCCAGTTTCAATACGAAATGTACAAATATACATAGAACATTCGAGCAAATGTATATAACAGATATTTTCTCAAAATATAAATCGATAAGATTCTTGTATACGTTTACTTTTTTTTCAATTTTTTGTACAATTCTTATAGCTCGTCGAATATGAATCGATTCAAATTTAAAGTTAGCACGAGAGGGTGATTTATATAAAATAATAATTTTGCAGAGAGAGGGTGTGTCGATTATATTTACCGAAGCCTGTACCTTTTTCGAATAAAACCGAAACGAAGCGACTACCGTAATCATTTTTCGCTTCGTACGTGAACGAAAAAGTGTGTATAGCGGTAGACAATGGGATTCATCGCGAGAATCCAAACTCCTGCACCCTTAATTGGTTTTTGTCCTTTTAATTGGTCCCGTCATCGGTGATAAAAAATCAATCGATATAAAGCTTCAGGACTCGCTTTCCGCTCATCATTTATCTTTTTTTTTACTCCGCTGTTTTTACAGAGGTTGCAAATCTCATGTGTACGGCTTCTCTGGTCTACAAAGAATTGCACTTGACCGTGTTCCTCGCGAGTTTTCTTTCATATTGTTCCGTTTTCTCCACACAAGTGCAGTGTCGCGTTTTCTTCTCCGTGTTTGCGTGGCATATTATATTAGAACTGGCAAAACAAATTAAATTTTTTTTTACAAATTAACAATAATTAACAAGTTAACCTTTTCAGTAAAAAATGAATTTTCTTAAATTAAAAAATTATTGAATAACATATGTTTTTGTACCAGCTGAAATGCTTTACAAAAGAACCCTTATAGTTTTCAATGAGTCTAGTACATAGTTTCGCTGATGTAAATCACACGAAAGAGAGTGAATTTTATAAATCAGGTTTAACTTTTTAAGTTTATTGAAAAATTATAAAAGAGAGCATTTTGTAGAACTTCAAGTTTTCTACAATAAAAATATATATAGAGATATTTATGTACTTCGTTACTTTGCTATAGAATTATATACTAAATGAAAAATAAAAAAAAAATTCAGAATTTATCTAAATGAGAAATAAAAAAAATGAAATCTGCCATGTCTAAAAAAAATTTTTAAGGACTAACATTTTATTATTTATTTATCCTTCTGAAAATATTAAATGTGGCTGATACGTGAGAAAAAAATTACTCATTTTTTTAGACCAGTCTAATAATATACATACGATATTGTTAATACTTGAGCATTCACAAATTTTTCCTTTATTTTCGAACTTCTTTATTATACTATACTATACTGCGCCAATTGATGTTAATTATAGGTATGAAAGAGCTCGGCGGTTGTTAATTTCATTAGCGTCATTAATTGAACTGCCCGTAGCCTCCAAAAGTCAATTACGTGTATCTCTGCAAGCCCGAAGAATGATATCGTCGATGGTTCCATCGGTTCAATTTTATCCTCAAACTAAAAACTTGAATATATATATAGCTTTTTATGATTTCTCAATATTTTCTTCGAAGATTGTTTTCTTTTTTCGCTGTTAGCAACGTGCGATAAGTCAGAGCTCTTTTAATTCTGATTTTGCAACGAAAACACATATGTATTGAAGTTGAAACATATGTATTATACAATAATAATTCGTTGGAAAAAAAGTGTCGTCCGAGAGAATACATTTTGTAAGGTATTACGTCGCGGTCTGGTTAATTATTGCATGGTTACTTCGCGAACTTGCGTTGACAATTGCGTTTCTTTTCATTCCTTTGTTCTCATGTGTCTATACAAAACATTTTTTCCATTGTCTCCACGTGTCTCCGGCCTTTATCGCCATCTTTAACTTTCACTCTGTTATCTTCTGGTTTTTTTTCGTGCAGATAAGAACAACTAACTTTCAACTGTGAAATTATACTGATTATGCAATTGGAAATATTTTTTTGCCCGCTTTTGTGGTCAATGAACACGCAGGCTGGTGTCAACTCATCGCGAAAAAAGTTTATCATTCGCGGAATGTGCTTATTAAAAGCGCGATAGTATTTACGTTCTCGCGTTGCACTTTTTTCTTTTTTCTCGCGTTGCACTTTTGCACTCTCGATTTTTATAATTCGCTCGACCGAATCACACGAAATTTCTTTTTTTCTGCCTCGATTATCGCATACGCGTATATTTTATATATTCCCAAGAGAAAATGTTCCATCGCGCAGGAAAAATGCGGATTCTCGATAAGAAAACAAATCTGAAAGAATGAAAGCTAATTAGAAGAGTTCAAGATGAAAGCGAAACACATTTTTCATCTTTCCGAAGGTAATCTCCGAGCGAGAAATCAGGTCGGTTCATTCCGTGAAAGTGACCCGAGTGTTTTTTTTTTTACATACTTGCGAGAATTTAAAGAATGTAGCCTCATGAGAAACGATATACGCGCGTGATAATATGCGCGGAGATTGGAGAGAGGAAAAAGGAAAAAGAAGAAAAAAATAATAATAATCGGCGTTGGCCGCCGATGCGGAATTAATTCTTCTTTGTCGCGTTCACGGATTCTCAGGAGGAGAATGGGATGGAGCGGTGCATTCGCGGCATTCTGCCTCCTGGTGTGTATGTGGGTCGAGAAATGCCGCACTGGCTAAATATATCCATAGCGCACGCTGGGCTTGTACACGTGGATACGTGTATGGCAACGAGCGCGTACCATTTCTCTCCCTCTTTCTTTTTCTCTTTTCTTTCTTTCTTTTCGTAGAGTCACATTGAGGCAAGTGTGCGCATTTTTTTTTTTTCGAATAGTTATAAAATTGAACATTTTGAGTGGAATGAAATTTATCAGGGATATTGTTTTAGAGTCTCTATTATTTTATAATACAAGAAGAAAAAAAAACTTTTTTTGCTCAATTCTATATATGTAGTTTTAAAGAAATTTAGAGACCTATGCAAAAACGCACGATTAACCCAAGGATAAATTTATTCGCAGCATTAATAATAACATTTTTATTCTTTTGCATTACAGTTTATAGTGAATTGTTTATCATATAAACATAGGTATTCTATATAGTAATCTATATAGTTTAAACGTAAAGAAATCAACATATTTTTAAAATCTCAGAAAAAAAACGGATTCGTTTTCTTAGAAATAAAATCTTACTCCTTGGCACATAAATTACACATGAAATGAACCTGTTTTCTTAGAAACAAAATCTTACTCCTTGGCACATAAATTACACATGAAATGAACCTGTTCATAGGTGGTGCACTCTTCGTGCCACCAGGTAACATACATGAGTCTCACCACCCCGAAACACAATCGTGCGCACGCATTTATCCGCAACTACTCGAACGAATTTGCTTCAAAACAACTAAAAGTTGCGTTATTTTATAAACTTTTAAACTGTCAAGCATAACGAATTGAGACACAACAACGTATATGTTTCTGCATTAAAAAATATCAAATTTCATTACGCTGATCTTTAAGTTTAAAATTTAAAAAATATTTCAATTTTTTTGGTACAAAACTTTACTTAACAATTGTGATAAAACGGCACAGCTGCGCCCGACGATATATTCAGGTGGTTGGTCTGTGACACTCAAATCCAAAAGTTTATCCTGTTTTTATAACGTTTTTCTGACGTTCACATCAGTGACTTGCGAGATTAAGTTTATCAAGAAAAGTTGTTGCAAATTGATTAAGGACCAACATAGTCTGAATTCAAGGTTATCCAAGGTTAGAAATACTAGATATACTTAGTGTACAATTAAAAAATTTCTATGTTATATTATATATATTATATAAAACTCTCTGCAAAATTTTAGGAACTTACACCCTCTGGAATTCGAGACATTTTGGTCGAAAATTGTATAGTTTTAACACGCGGTCTCATGCGGAGAGTGTACAGAAAAATATGATATTTGTCATTAAATATCTCATCTTTCACACGGTAAAACCTTTTAAGATTTGTACACATAAACATATGACGTTAAAGAAAGTTTATGCAAAATTTTAACAAAATCTATCGACGCTTATTTTAAAGTCCAACCATTTTAAAACTAACATCTGATAAAGTACTCAAGGGAGCTAGAACCCCTCTTTTATTTTCAACCATTTTCGAAATATTGAGTCTGCGTACACTTCCTGCTGCGCACACTTGCCCCACGTGACTCTATACATGTCTTTCGCAAAATAACTTTCGGATGCTGCGACGGCGACTTCTCCTTCTTTATACTGTTTATTATTTTTCCTTATTGTTTTTTCAACATTTTTCCTCAATTAGCGCGAACAACGCCTCATCGGAGGCTTTCCCGGAGCAACGTTTTCCTCGAAAATCGTGAAAGACGGATATCCGTAATTACATTTTGAGAAAAAAAAACATATTGGGTTTTGTTATCGCGTTTTTAGTTGGAACGATTGAAAAATATATCTCTCGGGCTCGCTCGAAGTATTCTTCATCGAGAGAGAAGAAAATAAGTCGAAACTGGACCACCTTGACGTACGTACTTTTTATTCTGGTTCCGTGATCGCGCCTCGAGGCTTTTTTGAGGCTCCGATAAATTTTTACGGCGAATTGTGTCCAAGAGAGTTTTTACCGATCCTGCAAAGTCCGAAACTCGTCTCCGTTCGTCCGGCAAAATCTTTCGTTTTCACAGCTCGAATAAGATACACAATTGCAAATTTATTCAGAATATACATTCCGGGAATGAACGCGGAGCATCGAAAATTGTTCGACAGTTTCATCACGGACTTTCGTAAAAACCGAAGAAAAAAGCGCAAAAAGAGTAAAAAAAAACGTATATACAATAAGTAGCAGAGCACACAAAACAACGGAGTCCTAAAATAATACGCATTAACGGAATAAGTTTTTACCCGCGTGAAGCCACACTTGCGAAGCGTCTTTGAATCTCTGGCCTCCGGCTTCAAAATAATAGTTATTATATCGATGTCGCAATTCCACGGTTGCGATGAGGTAAAAACGTCAGAGAATCACACCGAGAAGTTGTAATCAAATTGGTCATAAGGCACGAACGGAATTTCTATCCCATCTTCTGATATCATGTTACTTATATATAGTATATCCAGATTTGAAAACAAAAAGAAATAAGAAGTAGAGAAAAAAGCAGCGATTTCGTATTTCACTGTTAATTTACATCCAAGTCCACGTTGTTCTGTCGTCCCCTCTTTTGAAGAATTGAAGGGATTAAGAACAAAAATGATGGCTGCGCAGTTATAGACGAGACGTTATTGTATAAAGAAAGTCGGAGAAAAAGAAAGGATGGCCGAAGAGGGGAGGAGCGATGATGAAAAACAGTCACGAGGATAGTGTAAGTGCGAATACATAACGAAAAATGAGCGTATCGACGAGCTAAGGAGAAAGCTGCCAGGCTTTGGTGTGTCACGCTCGAGGATTCGAATTCAGGGATTGCGCTCGTCACATGATCCGGCCATTCTTCCTTCTCCTCCATTTTTCATCATTTTTCATTTCTATTGCATTTATTTAAGGTCGTATACTTGCATGATATTGCTTCAAAATTACTTCAAGTGTATGTCAAACTTATTTAAAGTTAGTAAAATTTTAAGTTAAGGTGGTACTTGCACAATGTTATTTTGTGTGTGGAACTTATTTCAAGTTATAGTATAATATGTTAAAAAGTATATTCACACGGGTTCTCGAGAAATTTCCTGTAATATAGAGTTAAGCTGATGATTTTACTTTCAGTTCATTTCATAATTTAGCACTTAAAATAAAATTAATTAATGCAAGTTTTGAATAATCTGTGCACATTTTCAAATAGTTCTGTTTCAAATGATTTTCACGCGACTTACTTTCAAAATGGATAAATTTTGAATAAAAAATGTTGAATAAAAAAGTGTACATTTGAAACAAATATTATTACTGACACGTGGACGAGGTTCTACGAAGATCAGTTGACAATTTCTCAAAATTATATTAATTTTAACCTTGAAAAAATTTTAAACATACATATATTTTGACAGTTATTGTACTAAAACTTTCTGCAGAGAAAAAAAATTAATTTTTTTTCGAACCTTTCGAAGGCAGTTTCTCTCTTCCAAAGAATTTTTTATTTTTTCACATTTAAATATATAAAAATTTATTTGATATTTTCTACCTCTTTCAAATTATATTAGAAAATATATATTTTCGTGATGAGAAGGTATCTAATATAAATTTAATATTTTGGAAAAGAAAACCAGGAATTCAATTTTTGTATTTTTGTAAAAGAAAAACATATGGGGGGTGGAAATAGAGACCGCATGCGTTTATTTGGGGGTTGAGAGAGGCTGCTGTTGATATAACTCATCGATGTAACAGAGAGTCTGTGTCATCCAAAACCGGGACGAAAAATGAAGTGAAGAAAAGGGTGTATAAGAAAGACGAGAGAGATTCTTGGTTGACGCCAGTCGATAGCGACTACTCGCAGCTGGTATTATATGCGTCTTTTACCAACGCTCGCTAGCTCGTTGCCGCGACCGTTCGTCGCACGCGGATCCATGTACCTGCACCGGTTAACTCGTCTTGTTATTGGTCATTATACAGTAACTGTATATCGATAGATCCATAACAACCCGGGCGAACCATCAACAGCCGACCGTTTCCGAGTCACGTCCCACGCACTTCTGACTCACTTCGCATTTTTGTCTTTTCTTTATTTTTGACATCATCGCGTTTCTAAACTCGAACACACATTTGCCGACGCAGAGTCATTTTTCTCCCTATCATCGCCATTATATTTTCGTGAATAATAGTTTACAAATTTTTCATAAAAATATCCTCGACTTATTGTGCTTATTTTAATGTACTTTGATTTATGATTATTTATCTCGATTTATTTTTATTTTGATATTTTTCGAGTGGCATACTCATTGTCAGTCAAATAGAGTTGAGCGATAAAATGAATTTAATTTTTTAAATCTGAAAATGTAAATAGTTTTTTTTTTTTCAATTAGCATATTTCTCCACTCGCATATACATGTACGATGTACTTTAATAAGCTTTACTTTGATAATTATACACAGAGGAGTGTTGATAAATTTGGAGATGATTATATTTTGTCGAGTTATTAATAATATTGTCACTTTTCAGTGACAACTAATACTGTTTCGGTTTGGATTATTTTTATTTTTGTAAAAATAAAATAAGAGACGGATTTTTAAATGATGTAGTTTTTAAAAAAGGTGTGTTTCAAAAAATAGCCATTTTGAGATAAAATGATGAACCTTCAAAGTGTTTAATATATACACCTCTTTTCGAAGTAAAGTATAATAATTCAAATGAAAATATAGTCCTGTATAGTTTTTCAATGAAGTAGAAACAACAAATAAACACATATATAAGATATCCTATAAAGAAAAAAGTCAAGTTTCTAAAACTTCAAACTGTGACAATTCGAAAGACGTTATGCAAATCCATCTTCAAAATTGACACAAAAGGTTACAACATTTTGTACAAATTTTAAATTTATTTCTACATCATTTGTTTTTGTAGTTATTGGACATGCTGTGTTTTTTAATGCACGAATTCTTCTCGTATTATCAACGAGAGGGAGCAAGGGGAAGAAAATGGTGAAAATGAAAAAAAAAAACCTTTTTCATTGAATGATAGATTTGTGGCTCTTGCAATAAGTTTTAAATATATATAAATATATTTATAAAAAAAACACGAAGAAATGTAGCCCCTTGTCACCGCATTTACAAATGTATCTTGAATTCTCGAGCGAGTGTACAATAAAGAGTGCAGAGTCGTACGAAAGGCTTCGCGTTCTTAGCTATTTGTGCCATAAGATTCCGTATCACGTAATTCACGCCGGAGATATATCTTTTTCGCGGGGCCATTTTAGGTGCAGGTGTTTCCCCTCCATTTCGTATACACGCGTATCCATGCATCACTTTCGCGTGGGTTTATGTATATAGGTATGTGGTGTGCGGGGGAGGAATTCATAGCCGTTTTTCGTTCCAGCTCCGTTTTCGCGTGGCCACAAATTCTTACCTACTTCCTCATTACTTCCACTGTCAATCTCTCTCTCTCTCTCGCTCTTTCTCTCTTTTTTATCTTCGCTCTTATTCATTTTCCCTTTTGTATACATGTTTGCCCGCGTATCGCGCTCGTTTTTCGTGCCGCTGGTGATTCCGAACGTCTCGTCGCGGCGGGGGGTCGAGGATCCTGCACAGACGGCAATACTTAATCCTCTCTTTATTCCCTTCCTCTCTCGCTCTCCTGGTCCCTTTATTCCGGCCGCTCTCACCCTCTCCCAAGAAAATCAATAGGAAAGACCTCTCCCCCCTTCTCTGATGGCGCGACACACAATTCTCCACCGGGATGAGGAAAGAACACGTTGTTGCGCTCACTCTCATTATCGTCTAACTCGATGAAAAATATCGGCGAAGCGACATCCAACATACAACGACCCGGGCGGGGTCCCTCACTCCGCGCTGCCATCCAGACTTATTTTATCAGATTTTTAACTCCTCAACGAAATTTTACTCGTATATAGTTATTATATATGTACATATTTGATGGGTCTCTCTCAGTTATCAATCCGATGCTGAATATGCGAATATAAAACAGCTCCCGATATCAATTAGCGAATTCTTTTATTCATTATCATTCATGGATTTATAAATTGATGGCATTAAGTATTTAAGCAGAAATTAAATAATTAACCATCACTGCATTAGAAAAGATAAATATAAGATACGTGTTAACATTTTTTATTGTTTTAATAATTTAGATGGGAAGTGACGAGTTTTTACATGTCCTGGATTATATTTCGTTGAATTATTTCAAAAATTGATGCATGGGTATTTCTGTAAAAGAAAAAAAACTGAACGAAATTGTTCTTTTTTTAAATTATCTGTTCCAAGTACTCAAAATATTTAAAGTAGAGATTGCGGTTGAAAACATATCGTATCATGTATTGATATTTTTTTTATACTGCGACTCATTTTTTTCATCAAACGGGCCCGAGGCTTAAAACCATTTGTTTTCATATAATGAGAAACAACCACATAAAACTTATTTTCGAATTTTTTTATTAATATTATAGGTTTATACACTGATATTAATATAATACTAAATTTGTGGCCGAATTTCAATAATAATCATCGTCTGGAAATCCAAATATTTACCTTTAAAAATGCTATCGACCGCATGTTGAAAGTTGCAATTTTACACAATTATTAATATTTCGATAACTGCACGATGAAGCTTCCTCAAATTTTAAACATATTTTAGTATATGACATCATAGAAACTTAATACTAAATTTTCGTCAGATTATCTTCAAAATAGTTTCTCTTGATGATTTTCGCCTTTAGACGAATGCACGCGGGTGTAAAAAACGCGTGAACCTGAGAAGGTTTTAACGAAAGTATGAAAATGAATTGTTGTTATTGATTTTTTTTCGATGGTTAAATTTCAAGTACCATTATCAATAAAATAAGTGAAATCTATCCAGACAAAATATGTTTGACATAAGCCGGAATCTCATGAAAAACCGTTAACATGCGCTCTTCAGACAATCTAAAATATCTCACGTGTTCATTAGCGTGTAAGGTTTAATTATTTAACATAAAAATATATAGTCATTGAACTTTTCAGTGAATTATTTAATTATAATATCGGATATAACATTTATACGTGAGTGAATAACCTAAAAATGAAAATCGCTATTAAATTATCTGTATTTATATTAATATTTTACATTTAGAAATTAGTATATTTATAGTAAAAAAATGTATTCGGTCTTAAAAGTAATTTGTTTGCGCCCGTTTAAGGTATTCCTTGCTCGAAATAAATGTCTTCAGAATGGCCTAATTATTTTTTAAATGATTAAAAATAACTTTTTTAAATGTTTTGTAAAAAAAAGATAGGTTACCGAGGTTTTAACACAGAATTTTTGTTTTGAAATTACGCTTTATTATCTTCAGATAATGTATAAAAGCTATGGTATGAATAGATTTTCACGCGAGGAACTTATTTATCGCATAAAAATGTAGGGTCATCGAACAATTGAAAGAATTATTTCGATTTGAACCTCGGAGCCCGTGTATAACTTTTTACTGTACAAAAGTGACAACTATATTAATTATTATGAAACCATATTCCATTTAGATTCTATTCTAAATATATTTTATTTTACGATAAACATATATTTAGTTATAAAATAATCAGCATAGTTGTCACTTTATGATAAAATCAATTCTCAGTGTATAATAATTTTTATTTAATTTAACAATCTTGTTAACAATTTTTTAAGAAAATTTGTTAAGGTCCCTCGCGTTTAGCCCCTATATACGTCCAAGGAATACCTTAAAAATAAGCCAAACTGTATCTCATTTCACTCTACTATAAAGTATCTTTAATATACCTCATCCTTAACAGCGATAAAATGTAATAAGACTATAAGTTTTATCTTTTTTTAAGTTCTGTACTAAAATTTATTTCGGTCTCGTCACCCCGACTCACCGCAAACACGGGTCGGTGCGAGGCTAAACTTTGGGCGCAAGTCTCTCATGATTCAGCAGGGGTAGAGCAAATATATATGTTGACCGAATGAAAAGGGTTCACCCGTAAAACACGTCTCGAGTTGATGACGTAGTAAATCATATTCGAAGTTTCTTGCGATGACGTCAATGGTGCGAGAGAGTCGGGCTGTGAGAAATATTATTCGGAGACACATCTGTTTTGGCGCGATGAATTCGAGCATCAAGGACTTGTTGCGTGGGTTATCCTCCCGAAGTACACTTTAAGGTATACGATGTATCGCGGACGCCTCAACCGCCAACGGGACAAGGATGAAGTTCAAGATCGTTAATTTGTTATCCATAATGATGTTAGTTCAGCCAACGTCGAGTTATAGCACGTGGAATAATGGGTTGATTAATATCTTTTTGAAATGTATCGCGTCAATTTGAACTGATCGTATTTTATACGCGATCATCTTTCTCTTGCACACTTATTAGCGTATTAATGCGTCGCGTATTGGAGCTGTCAACTTAGCTTCTGCTTATCTCTCGTCCTCGATTCGTCACCGTGACGCCTCGTCTGCCGACTGTTTTTATTCCACCCAACAACGAAAGTAAATATTTCGCGTGACGCACTCTCATACTCCTGCAGATTGTGTAAACTCCGAGAGTTTGTCGATTTTGAGAAATTATTTAAAAACTCCTTTGCTTCTTCATGAAAATTATCAATAAAACTTTGACTCGTAAAAGAGATGAACTTTTTTTTGATGTTATGCTTTTACCCAATATTTACTATTTCTTTTGGTGTTTACCGATTCTCTGTGGAAGAGCAATGTACGTGAAAAGAATATATTATATGCGAAGAATTAAAAATATGACAATTTTGATTACATACAAAAATGGTCAGAAATTCTGTATACGTTTTACGCGAAAAATCATCAAAATTTCCAAACCTTTGAACAGTGCGGGATAAAACGTAATAATTTTTGGTATATAAAATTTTCTCGGTGCGTATTGAAAAAAAAATGGCACATTTTTTTGTAAGGTTCACGTATATAGGCAGAAGGGAAATATTCGGAAAAATATGAGGCTCGCGTCGATCGGTAATCGTGAGCAGATTGCACCAGCCAGAATTTCGAACCCGTGCGCCCGTTGATTTTTGAAAAACCGTACGGCGGCGTATATTGAAAGGTGGTCCGTTTACTGCAGAGCCGACCGGAAGTGGAACACGGGGCATACGGAAGATTGGAGAGGGCATAGCGGGGGAGAGTGTCGAATAAGTCGACCTGGCACGATTCCCAAGTCCGCATTCGATGCCACGTTATATACGCTCGAATCGAAGCCGCGTATCTTTTGCCTCCCCTCTGCCCGCCGGACCGCACGTCATCTCGTGTCAAGGTAGCCGATGTGCGCTTTCGGCTTGAAAATTATTCTGCCCGTGCGATAATCCGCACGCACACTTCCGTTTGAGCGCATATTTCGAGCGAGCTTTTTCTTCGCGAGATTCTCCGCAACTCATTCTCAATTAAGGCAGGAGTCGCGTGAAAATTGTTCCAAAATACATCCAAATTTTTTAAAAATTGGCAAATATCTTCTTCGATGTCATGTTGAAATTTATGCCAAATTTTATGAAGCTTTATCATCTAGTAATTGAGATAATAATTATTAATAATCGTCGCTTTTTTTTATCTTTCATAAAAGCCCATGTTATATTATATAACACTCTTATAAGAGTGACCATTTTTTAAAATAAATATCTCTATTACCACATGGTAAAACCTCTTTAAATTTATTTTGCATAAATTTCAACATGACATCGAAGAAGATTTTGCAAATTTTCAATAAATTATAGCCTAAAAAATATCTAGTTATGATTTTACATTAAATAGCCAAATAGACTATCAATCGCGTGAAAATTGTTTGAGACAGAATTTCTTGAAAAATTGCACAAATATTCCTCGATGTCATGTTAAAATTTATGCCAAATTTTATGAAACTTTTTAGCAATCGAAATATTAATTGTTATTGAAATATTAAGAAATATTAATTGCTCTCATAAGAGAGCCCATGTTAAAAGTGACATTTTCAAAAATTAAATATCTCGATTACCACATCGTACAGTGTCTTTAAATTTTTTGTATGTATATTTATTATATATATATATGATGTTAAAGAAGATCAGTATTAATTTTCGAGAAATTGTGTCTCAAAAAAATGTCAAGTAATGATTTTACATTCAGTACAGCCAAATTTTTTAATAGACTGTCATATGACTGCTCCTACCTTAAGATTCTCTGGTTGAAAAGATGATTCTCTGGTTTTATTTTGTTTCTTTAGGATTTTGTTGAAAATTTGCACCAATTTTTCTTTCATTTTATTTGCATTTTTGTGTATCGAACTCTTATATGCGAACTTTGTTTTAAAAAATTTATTTCGAATACATTTTTTTCGAGTAAATTTCTAAATTTTTTTTTCGCTATCGAGTTTATATACAGATGACTCGCTGCAGACCTTCAGGCAAAATCTTCACACGACAAACAGCGATGAGTCTCTCGTTTAAAAAGGATATAAAAGTTGAAATAGAGAGGAAACAGCGAGAATAAAAGCGATAATTGTAATAAATTCAGGTAAATAAATATATCCAGGACTCGGTGTGGTTTATATCGCGTTATCGCGGAGCGTTCAACTTCCGGTGTTTATCGAGGTCAACGGCGTCGGAATTTTTTTCAACGCTCGAGGAGGAAACCGCGAGCAAATGAGAGAAAAAAAAATAAGTGCTTTTCCGTCACTCTTTATTTTCGTCTCGCTTTGTTTTTCATTATTTTTATCTCTTAACGGGCACCAAATTCTCCGATTGTCTTGCGGGATCTCATACATCGTTTATTCTGTTCTTTTTTTTATTCCCCTTAGGAATTACGAGCTTGGGAAAATTCGTGAATTATCGCGAATGAATATGCATGCTCGCCGGCCCCTCTGGGCAAACGGACGAGTCTTCCAATGCATGTAAGCATTGCACTCCGGGCTCTGTTTACAATTTAGACAATTATTTCCTAGTCCGCATATTCTCCTCGAGGACATTAAAAATCAAATACATAAAAAATATATATATATTTGCATATACAGATAAATAATAATTCTTCCTAACTTTTAGAGCTTGTAAATTGAAAAAGTACGTTTCCAAAGTACTCAAGTTACCAAGTTATTGATGATATTGTTATAGTATATGCTAAAACAATACTGTATACTATAACTATAATTACAATAATATATAACAAAATATTAGGATCGTTATATTACAATAAAATTCTACAACAGTAATAACAGTTTAAATGGCGAGCGCAACTAAAAACTGTCCCAAAATATATTTATTAGTTTTTTATATAGTTATCATCTTGTAATACATTTTACTACGTCATTTCTAAAATTTTGTGCGAAAAGTGACACACTATATTTTGTCGTAATGTGCTGGTAACAGATCGGAAATTCTGAAGATGTTTTTATACGAAACATCATAATTTTTATTAAGCGAGAATCCGTGTAGAATTTCTATATTTATATGATGAAAAAGTCTTTCGAATTTTCAACCTGTTACCACGTTAGAACAAAAAATTGTTGTGTAAAATTCTATCGGTGTATAGTTATGTCTCGCTAGCACTTGCAAAGTACACGTTTCTCAGGAATTACATGAAAATTACTATAGATACGGAAATTATCATTTATCACAAATTATCATTTGTGCCAATTTTTTAAAAAAGTGCTTTTTTAAATTTCAGCTATTTCAAATGGAAGATCGCTTATATTTACCACACACAAAAAATTAACATTTTTCGTATATTGATTCCGATGTGGTTCCTATACCGCTTTATAAAAAAGAATTTCAGGATTACATAATTTACATTACAGGTACCGTATATACTTTTAAAATATATTTAATTCGACAGAAAATAGAATTTTCTTCAAAATATTACCCAAGAAATACAAAAATGGATTTCAGGAAAAAAAATGTCATTGAACTGCTCGTATTATTTCATGATTAACGTTCTATTTTCATTATTCCATTATGATTAAAAACTTGAGAAATGCCATAAGTTTTTGATAGAGCATATTTTTTAAATTTATATGACTGTATTGAGACAAGTACCTCAATTTCATAAATAAATAGTCGTCCGCTGAAAAATAATGAAGCGTTTAACGAACAAATGGAAAAGTGCATGGAAAAGCGCGACGTTGATCTCGTTCGCGTCAATCAGCGAGACGTAAACTTTGAGTTACCTTGTTTCGCGCGTGTCCGTCGTTGTTGCGTAAAAGAATAAACAGTAGCCAACGCGTGCTCGTCCGAGTGAGGGTGTTGAACGATCTCCGGGTACGTTCTCGCCGTTAATCGAGACTAACTATTCAAACACGACGATTAATAATAGCCCTGTGGGTCGTAGGCTTGATAGGATTCTCCGTCGTTAACTCGCCTATGAAAATTGAAGATTTCCTTGCGCTGACAACGACGAAAACGCTGCACGGAAGATAAAATAGCGATTACTCGTTTTATTTACATTAAAATTCGTCAGATTGACTGAACATACGTTTTTTTTTTCGTCTCAATCAGAGAATACACGACAAAAAGAGTTTTTATTCATTATCGTAGTATTTATTTATTTTCCGAGAGAATAACATTGCGCTTTTTTCTTTGCTAACGAAAAGAATGAAAAAAGGCAATCGTTTCCCCCCATCATTTTTGGTTGCTCTGTGACTGTCAAATCCAAAAGTTTCTCCTATTTTGATTACGTTTTTTTGACGTTTACAGTGATTTGCGGGATTAAGTTTATTAAAAAAAGTTGCAAATTTATTCAAGGTCAGAAATAATGGATATAATTAACAAATTTTTTACGATAGATTTTTCTAAAAAATTAAACAAACTCTTTGCAAAATTTTAGGAAACTTCAACATCTGGGATTCGAGATATTTATTGTTGAAAATTGTAGTTCAAACACGTACTCTTATGGAGAGTGTACAAAAAATGTGATATTTGTCATTAAATATCTCAACTTCCGTACGGTGAAACATTCTACAATTTGGTACATATATGTATATGACATCAAAGAAATTTAATGCAAAATTTTAATGAAATCTATCGACGCTTATTTTACAGACCAAACTACCTTAAGGAGGTTGTAACGAAATTTCAAAGTCTGGAGAATATTGCTTAAAAATATATCTATTCGATAGAAAATAAAATTATCTTTCCAATAAGCACAAAATTTATATAGATTGCCGTACTTTCTGTGAAGAAAGTTTGAAAATTTTAAAATTACAAATTTACACGGTAATTTTCCTTCGCGTATGAGATATGAGTATTTATTTGACACATGCAGAAACTAGAGAATTACATGAATTGTTGATATGATGTTCCTAGGGAGATATCATTAACGATATAAACAAAAAAATGTAGGCTCATCGAACAAATAAGAAAAATTTATTTCGTACTCGTTCAAAATAGTGTCTTAATTTTTAAAAGTATAAATAAAATAAAGCTTTATTCAAATTCAGGCTTTTTTATCATTTTAATTTTCAAATAGTTGCTGTATTGACTACTCTGAAGTTACAACCTCCTTAAACGTCCAATTTTTTCGGCATTGACGTCAAAGTAACCTTTTTCGATAGAGAAAAATCATATCGCGAGGTTGTCTCTGCCGATAACGCCGGTGAAAAGAGTTTCCAGTGGCGCGTGGTTAAACTTTTATTAGTATGTTTACACGGGCATAAAAAGAGATACGCGCCTTCGTGAATAATGTCGTACACACAATTGTGTCTATAGATAATCCGCAACAAAGGCTCGAGCGGTAATAAGGCGGTCGCGAGCGACGAGGTTCAGTCGTGACTCGAAAGATGGCGGGGCGATGCTCGACTAGCTTTGAACCGTCCAATAGGCGCGTCAGGCGGTGAGTCGCGTCCCCCTCGTCGCGCCGACCCGCGGTAGTCCACTCCTGGCGGCGCTCCGTGCTGGCCGCACTATACACGGCTGTGGCACACTACGGGGTACGGCGCGATCGCAATATGGCTTCCGCCACTGTGACCAAGTGAGAGTAGTCAAGTTGACAAACGCCTCTATTTCGTAACATTTGTCACATCACTGAGCGACGATACGCGCCCCAACGGACAAGGCTTCTTCATTCTCGCCCCGAGTGTCCCGTTGTTGCAATTTTTCGATCATTCGTCAAAGCTGCGAGTGCCCGAAGAGTTTTTAAATCTCGAGATTGCCGAGACGGAGTGCGCGATTGAGGAGAAACGCGAGGGTGTGTGCGTGTGTGTGTGTGCGAGAGAGAGAGAGAGAGAAAAGCGAATAAGAGAACGGACAAAGACAGAGAGCGAGAGGTGGCCGATCGAGCGTGGAGGAGGGCACGGTAGTAGTCGTGTCGTCGATCGGTACCGAACCTCGCGCCACACAGCGCCCTTCTCTCTCTCCTCCGCTCACCTCTCTCTCCCCCCCCCCACTCCCCCTCTTCAACCCCTCCCCGTGTGTACGCGTTCACGTACGTTGATCCTCGTGCTTGTGTACTATCGCGCGCTCACGACGTCTCGCTCCATCTCGCTTCGTTCGATGCGCGCTTGTGCCGCGTACGTGTGGCCCGCACGCACGCTCGGGCCGCGCAAGTGTACGAGTCTCGACACGCCGAATGCGCTTTAAACTCGAAATCTCGTCCCCGTCGATCGCAACGAGACGTTTACGCGGCACGAGGCAGCGCCCGCGGCGTTGACGTTACCCTCCCCCCGGTTCGGACATCCTCTCGTTGCGATTTTTCGCTCGTGTTTGCTCAGACGCGCCGTTAAAGGTGACAGAGTTTTGTGAAAACTGACGAAGGAACGCATCCGCGACGTGCGTGACCAATGCCCCGATCGTAATCCCACGGAACTTTTGTACGAGCCGAGAGTGTAACGGTTCTTAAATCCCGTCGAAAACTTGTGCCCCGAGTTGTTTCTCCGGGACTGCGCTCGCGCGCGCGTGTCTCGCTCCGTATTTCGCCAAGCGGATAAACAATAAACGCTCCTACCTTCGTTATTTTCCGGCGTTCGGCCGGTTCCCCTCATTTTTCTCGGGACACAGTCCTCGAGGATCTCTCGCTCACGCGCTCCCGCGGCACTCGGCGAAAAATCGCAAACTTCTTCTCGCGTGCACGCAAAAACCTCGATACACCGTGCGCGCGTTTCCCCTCCCTCCTCCTTCCCCTCTTCCCATTCCGCGCTCGCCAGTCGGCGAATTATTTTTTTTCCGTGAATCCGAAAGAGCGCCGTTCGCGCGCCAATATACGATCGCGGAACTCTCGTTAATCGGTGACAACTCCGGGCCGAGATAAAGTGCGAGCGACGAGAAGGAATTAAAAAAAAATATTCCAAATATTCGTTCCGAACAAAAAAAAACAGATATCGGTGCGAGAGGACAAAATCGGTCGTTCCGCGCCCCGACATCGTCGATTTTTGTGCGCGATCCCGCTGTGCGCGCCTCCCCGTCTTTCCGCGTGTTTTGTCGGCGCACGAGAGAAGCTCGCCGAGCCGCGACGATGATACGTGCGAGCGAGAGAGACCGAATTGCCGAGAAGAAGAGGAGAAGGAAGAAGAGTCCCGAGGAGCGAGCGAGTGAGTAAGCGAGCGACGTTGCCGGAGCTCTCTTCCACTCTGTGTTGTTTTTTTTTTCTCTCCCCCCCCCCCCCTCCCCCCCCCCCCCCCCCCCCCGCCCCCCCCCCCCCCC
>JAPYYW010001896.1:0-24557 GCA_030522545.1 Cremastinae sp. A BG-2022a | reverse complement strand
GCCTATACTGCGTGAGTACTTTCTTGAGGTGCCTTATAACTAGTTTTTGTGTGTCAGATCGAAAAAATAAATAAATGTTTTTTTTTGACCCACCCTAATATATATATACGCGGCGCGGTATATAGCGCGACATCACGTATACGCTTTTACAGCGGGCAAGTGGAAACACGTCGAAGAAGAGCGGAGCGGAAAGGGGTTGTTTGGTCGGTTTCTCTGGGGAAGGAGAGAGAGAGAGAGAGCAGTCGCGCACGATTTTATCGCGCTTTTGTACCGAGTACAGTGCGAGTCGATCGAATCGATCGCGCGTTGTTGGCAGCGCGGGGGCGTCGAAGCTTTTCTCGCTCGCGGCAAAGTCCGGAAAAAGCTAGTGAAGCGACAACGGAGAGCGAGAAGTGCACACGGACACCCGTCGCCGCTGCCGCCGCCGCCCCGAACAACATCGGAAACGCGCACAACGTGTGAGACGTGAGTTCGAGAGAGCGAATAATGGAGGCTGAGATGCACAGACGGAGACACATCAGCGGTAGCGCGACGCACACCGACGAGAAAAAAGATTTGTCGGAGGGCGACAGGGATGAAAATCCAGGGGGGAGGCAAACGGCGAGAGAGAGAGAGAGAGAGAGAGATAGATAAAAAAAAATGAGGAAATCGAGGGAGACGGTGTAGAGCGAATGGAAAAAGGAAAGTGTCGAAAGAAACGAGGATCGGTGAATCCGTCGGTAAGCCAGTAGCTTTTCGGAAAAAGCTTCACCGCTTCTCGTATTCCTCATCGTGCGAGCTTCATCCCCTGCTTTCCCCCCCTCCCTTCTACACCGCGGCACTCAGACCCGATTCGACTTCATCCCCTGCTCTTCTCTCTCTCTTCCTTCATTTCTTTCTTTCTTTTTCTCTCTTTAACTCTCTCTCTCTTTCTTTCTTCGTTCGTTCGTTCTCTATATCTGCACCGCTGAGTTAACTCCGCAACCAGAATCGTTGCGGAAATAGTTTCAGTATACTCGCAGCGCACGTGCGAGTAAACGAGGCAGCTTTTCGCGCACCTTTTCGCTCTTTCACCGTTTTGCAGCGAGGAGAACGGCCAAAATGGAATAAATGGAAGAAACAGGAGGAGGAAAGCGAGGGGAAGGCGAGCAAACACGCGGCAAAAGATGTTGATCCTCGCTTTTTTTTTGTTTCTTTCATACTTATTTCTCTTTTCCTTCAAATGCGTTCAGGATACACAAACGAGCTGCAAATATTTAGCGAGAGCGCGAGAAACAACGAGAGAGAGAGAAAGAGAGAGGAATAGCTCATGGAGCGGCGCACATTGTAAGAGCTTGGCAAAATGTTGACGTAGGTACGCCAACAGCTCTTACGAGGTTTTTATAACGAGAAAGAGAGCGTCAGTTGATTCGGATCGTTGCTTCCAAGAGTCCAGCTTTATTTTTGTTCTTTGAAAAATTCCATTTTTTTCTTCTTCCTTATATTTTCTTTTTCCTCCACCGCGCCTTTTATTTTCTCAAATTAGTCGAATATCGGCGAAAACTTCGATACTTTGCTCGCCGATTGTTGGCTGGAAAATAGTCGAATATCTCTCGCTGAAAACGAGGATATCATCCACCATTGTTGTTCTAATAGCTCATAGAGGCCTTTCCAAAGCGCCATCTGCCCTCGCGTGTATGAAAATTCTCTCTCTCTCTCTCTCTCTGTGTATGCTATATATGCACACCCCGCGGAGAGTCTCCGTACACCGGATAACGTCTTCTTTTGGCAAGAGGCCAGGTCTTCCAGCGACGAAACTGCAGAACGATAATAATGGCGGTTTGATAACTTTTTCCCGTGTGCCTTTTGCAATGACACACGTGTGCTCGCGACAGCGATACCACACACACCGGAAATAAAAATCCTCTCCTGTCTCGAAACGTGTACGGATTACCTACTTTTTTTTTTCAAAAGTCATGCCTCCAGGCTTGTTTCCATTTTCTCGTTTTTATTGGATAAAAAAAAATCCGAGTATGTATAACTTATTATTATTGTTGCAAAAATTCGAGCGAAAAAAAATTCAATTCTCTCAGGCGCGACTTTATATATATTTCCACGGCAGACACCCGAAAATCCAATTTTCCCAACATAAATTCTTTTTATTCTTTCTCGCCCGTTCCCTTGACCTTTACATAATGCAGAAGCCCATCTCTCTCCCGAGGAAAAAAGAAACGCCGATAAACTCTCGGAGTAGCGGCGAGAATAAAAGAAAAACAAAGGAATAATAAAAACTCTTTGCTGGGCGTATAACCTCCTCTTTTTCTCAGGAGATCGAGGGAATAAAAAATCAGGAAAACACTCACCTTGTCCATACCGATGTCTCGGAGGGTGAATGAGCTGTTTTTCTCGAGTTTGCGATTATCCTGAGCGACGATGCCGTGCTGGGGTGGCGAAACGAGGACGATCTTCATGGCGGCCTCGTCGATCCCGTACCGCGCGATGTCCATCACGAAATCGATGTTTCGTCGCGTAATCGCTGCCCGTTTGCCCTCCATCACCGACAATTTATTGACCGAGAGAATGTCCAGATTAACGGGCAGGTTCGAGATCGCGTTCGCCTTAACCCAAATATATTAAACAAAATATAAAGTATATATATTATTGAAATTAAAAAGAAATATGAGAGAATGTAGAAAAGCAGAGTTTAGCAGAGTTGATTGAGAGATTAGGCGAAAATTATTGAGACGGAAATGTGCGTCGATCTGACAAGGGGGCGCAAACGCGCGCGTCCACGGAGACGCGCCGCGCGCGTATCGTATGGAATTCGGGTTTGGTAAACTTAATCGATAAGCCACAAGCTCGTACCACATGTGTAATCACACAGGACGTCGGAGCAAAGCCAAAACATGGGGTATATTATATATCGGGTGGGGATTTTGCGTGTGCGTGGGGCGCAAGAGAGAGATTGCGGCCGAGGTTGCTGCAAGCTCCTCTCCATTCTAGGACCCGATCCCTCCCCCCCTTCCCGCCATCCCGGAATGATGGAGCCCCCAAGTATAGATTAATTTATCGCTGTTTATGCTCGTGTACGAGTAATTCGATCAAGGAACCTCAAATTATTGCGAGTTTTCTAGATAAAATGATCGACGCCGGGGCGCGTAAGCCGAGGCGCACTCTAAAACTTTGTTAATATTCTACTTTCCGGATTTATGACGAAAAACGATTAATTTGTTCAACGATGTTTCCTCGAATTATTCTTCAATTACTCGCGTAATAAACTCTTTTCATCTACATATAGTATTTAAAAATTATATATAGAGTATTTAATAAATTCTCTTTTAATTGATTAATTCAATCATATATATAAAAATACAGATATTTGATTATTTATTCCTATAGAAATAATTCACAAATGATTCATCTTTTATTTTTTAAAACCATTCAGTTGATCGTTTTGAAATCAGGATATCATTTTTAAACTGATAAATAAAATTTGCAATATCAACGTATATTAAAATTATTGGAGTTATTTCTGGGTGTTTAAATACATAAAATTTTACTTTACTTTTACTTTTTCGTATTTCGTTTAATTTTTTTTTTCTTTTACGATTGTAAATCGATCGGCATTGCAGGGTCGATTTTCGTTGGGAGTGGTGAAAGCTGGATGTGCACGGAGGTGACGAGAAAAGTGGAAAGAAAAGGAAGCGGGCCAGAGAAAAGTACGAGAGTTTCCATCGAATCAGGAATGGGAGTGCCTCGGAGGTGAGTTTGATACGCTGTATCGGAGTTCACTCTGGCTTCGTCATGCGAATGGGAGACAGGCTGCGCGATGAAACGAACACGTTTTAGCGGCAAAATGAATCCTGCTCCTTTCTCCCTCCGCCCTCGAAAATCGCTTATTCTCGCTTCTGAGATACCGAGCCGGCGTATCCGGCGAAGACTCGAACCAGCACTCGCTTTCGAGGACTCCAGCACGGATGATACGATATCTATACCCCCACTTCCGTCTAGACTTGCAAATGAACTAAACGCTATTCAACGTGGTGAACAATTTAGAAGCCCCTTTATCGAATTCCCATCGAATTATCGGGATTCGCATTACTCTTTCAAAGTGTATTTTCAAACGACATCATGTTTTTAATACTCATTTTCATTCACTCTTATGTTTCTATTCGTCCAATTACCAAGTCTCTTTATCTTCATACAATGGAAAAGATCTTATTTTTCCAAATATCGTCTTTTTATTATTACGAGCGACAGGGTGGTCGCTTTTTTTTGCCATGTTTGAATTGATATTTTGCTGTTCTTCTATAGACGCACACTCTATACAAATTCGCATAATGCACTCTATTCTGATTAATTGATTAGAGGTTTCATCTCTTTTTTAATATAGGTTACAATCTGCATCGACATTTTTTAAAAGTATTTTTAAACGATATTATAAATTAGAAACACTAAACACTGTTCACTCAACTGACACTCAATTGAACTCGAATTATTTCTACGAAATATTTTTTGGTAACCAACTACCTTGACGAGACACGACACGTCTTACCCCGACACTTTTATACCGGGCTACTGATTCGACATTGTATCATTAAATAGAACAATTAAGACCGTGTTTTCGGTTTTTCCCTCGACCTCGACCGATCACCATGGAAACTTTAATGACCGAGTGATTAACGAAAATTAAACATTTTTTTTTCCTCGTTACGCTCGACGAATTTTCTCTCTTTTTTTTCAATGTTTACGATCCCCGAACTATTCAGGTATATTTGATATAAATAATAGAAAATTGTGTTGCAAGTTTTTTTTTCACACGAGCTGATAAAATTTAGCGTGTTCGAGAAGATCTTCAGCTTGATTTTTTGAGAATCGAAAATAGGAAAATCTCGAAATGTCAAGTGGCGATATCTTTTCGTGTCCTCGAATTGGTAATTCCTGAAAATTTTTGCAAGACGAAATAAATGATTTTACATCAAGGTCATTATTTTCAAAGCAGTGCATGTTGAATTTTTTTTAATGAGTAGATATTAGTCCGTACAATGCGCACTGTTCCAATGAATTGATTAGAGGCCTCATGTCATTTTAAATATAGGATTCATAATTAGATTCGCGATCATTTGTTGAAAACGAATTAAATTTTGTTAAATAGAGCGAACAAAATATGGTTTGGACAGTAAAATATTGAAAATTGTATTATCTTTAACAAAATCATTAAAGTTTTCATCAAATTTCATCTTCAGTATATGGGTGTAGTATAAATATAATGTAGAAAGAAAAGGGAAGAGGTCATTGATAGCGATAAAAATGCTTGTCGATGGCTGCTCCAAAGGTTACTTGATTTCCTGAGAGACGACGACGCGGGCTATCGTTTTACCACCTCATCCATGAACAACGTAAAACCGATTTTCTCTCGATACACCGTCGAGAGAAAAAAAAAACGGACGTGAAATAGAGACGGGAACGTCGTTCTGCCTTCCGGCAGTTTTTCCAATCAACCCGATAAAAATCAGTCGACTTATTACCGACCTATCCACGATATCCCTTCCGCGTAACGCGATATTTACGAAAATTTAATTTTTTCAATAACCGCGAAGCGAAAAAAGAGACAATTGAAAACAAAAAAATGTTTTCAACCATTTGACCGCTTTTAGCTCTGGTTTGTTGATTTTTTTTTTTTGGAATATTTTTGCCAGTAACCCGAGAGCCAAAAAAGACCGCGGGCCAGTTTAGCGCGAAACGATCGGGGGGCAGACGCCGTCACATGCACACGAACATTAACCGATTCCGTACCATTGAACTTTAACTGCGGATATTCGGAACGATATGTAACTAAACGAATTTGTTGTACGCGATTAAAACGAAATTGGGAATATTGGGGCGCGGGGGTGAGAACCGAGCGGAGAAAGGGAGAAAGGTTCGACATATAAAGTATCGACGTTTTCGCGCAAATCAGTTAACGTATTATTCCCGGGATATTTCTCGTTTAACGTTCACCAGGCTGGGCTTTCGCACCGCACGAATTACCTTGCGGCTCACGAGCGTTTTTTCGCTCTCTCGCGCCGTTCTTCCATTTTTTCCCATGGACCTATATTTGTTTTGCCTCGTTACGCGGCGGCCGTCCACTCCCGGTATCGGTAAACACCATTTTCCCCCGGGGGTTACTTCCGAATCATCGAGGCGAATAAATTTTACAAAATTTTGCCCCGTAAAATAAGCAAACCTTCGCTTCTCCGATGAATTTATTTTTTCGAATTAAAAACGTGCATACCGATTTGTCTTTCCCATAAAAAACAATAACGATCATTTCGCTATACTGAAATAATATTATTCGCGCGCTGATAAAACATACGATTACAACTCTCTTCCGCGTTTCATGTATATTCCTCATGTTTTATTTCGACAGCCAGAATTGTTTTCAATCTCTGAACGAAATAATTAACAATTCTGTAAAACCCTGCTTACTCAACTGTATACAAATTTTACACAAAAACATTATTTTCATTCATGAATATCGACGAATTAAAAATTCTTTTCGGAAAATTATAGCGTTGGAAGATATTGGTATATTTTTCCTCATGAAAATATTCACGAGTTATCGACGAATTAAAAATTCTTTTCGGAAAATTAGCGTTGGAAGATAGTGGCTTCCTCATGAAAATATATTCACGAGATGGGGAACATATTGGTATTTCTTTTTTCTCGCAAGAAAAGAATCCGTGACTCTGAAGAATGCGGCGATTTTCCCGTGCGCTCGAAAAATTTTTTAACGAAAGCTCGGCTTCGACCGCGCACATTATTGTGAGAAATTCTGAGATTTACGGATTCTCACAAAAAAGCAATGATGAGCGGGCTAAGGGTCGGAAAATAGAGAAAACTTTTCTTGGTGGAATAAAAAAGACGAATAAAAAGAAGAAGAAGGAGCAGGATTTTCCATGCAGGAGCAGGGTTGTTGGATGGTTGAAAGGAGAGGCTAATCTCGGTGTATCTAATTAGCGATGTACTAGTCGTGGAAGTACACAGGATCAGGAGTTAGCGCCGGTCGGTATAAGAAAAAAAAGAGGATATAGCGGGGAGAAAGCGATGGAATGAGAAACCCCAAAGCTGCAGCTTTTACCGATCGCGTTACCACACGAAGGATTACCTCGCTCGAGTGAATGTATAGCCGGATAATGGTGAAAAAAAGCCCATCAAGATGGTGAGCCGGCGGAAGGAGGAAATAAGAGTGGGGTGTGTGCACATGAAAGAGCGAGGGAGGGAGGGAGAGAGAGAGAAAGCTATATACGTGCTTCGAACGAAGAAGGGGCTGGAGGGTGGAATTTCTCGCATAATGATATAGCTATGTGCATACATCTTTTTCTTTCTCGATGTTTTATCACCGGTTGGCAGAAAGAACGAGCAATTTCAGTCCTCGAGAGCGATATTTAAAGCGAGGGATGCCAAGTATAAAAGAACGCCAAGTTATTTCCAGCCCCCTGCGCTGCTTTCTCCTCATCCCTCTCGCTCGAACCATATTCGCCTTCCATTCCAGCTAACTGATCTTTCGCGCACGAAAATTTGCCCCTTCCGAGGCCCCGCGTCCCCAGCCGCTTTATCCCAATTTGCAGACACTTGCGCCCTTTTATTCATCGCGCTCCTCCTCGCAAAAACCAAATATGTCATCGCGAGAGGCCGAAAAGCCTTTGCGGCCAATGACCCATATGTTTCTCCATAATACACGTCCGCGCATATACTCACAAAGGAGATACTTTCCATTAAACTCGGCCGGATTCGAACGTCGGCGCATTTTTCTTTTCGGATTCAGTCGCGGCGTCTTATTCCCAATGTAAATTATGGATACGCCGCAGAGAGAGCCTCCTCTCTGTGTACACATAACATATACATATGTATATTTTATGTGGGACAATATCGAGGCCGGAGACACACCGGAAGTAGCGGGAAAACGTATGTAAACCGCCCGGAGGGTCGCGCGGAATATTCGCGAACACGCCGACCGTCGTCGTCGTTTCCTCTCTCTCTCGCGCGTGCGCTTTTT
This sequence comes from Cremastinae sp. A BG-2022a, assembly GCA_030522545.1. Taxonomy (NCBI): domain Eukaryota; kingdom Metazoa; phylum Arthropoda; class Insecta; order Hymenoptera; family Ichneumonidae; species Cremastinae sp. A BG-2022a. The sequence goes on along the minus strand of JAPYYW010001896.1, from coordinate 16,561 downwards.
TTTCCGTACCGGGGTACATCTCAGTTCCTTTTCCAAGTCAAGACAAAGAAATATGTATACGATTGACCATGGAAGAACTCGTGCTTCGACGATGCACGCGCTTCGCTTTCTCGTTATTTTTTCCCGCTCTCTCTCTCTCTCTCTCTCTCTCGCTTTTTTTTTCATTTCGCCATGCACACGGCTCTCTTTATTCACGATATCGTTTGATGTCTACGGGACCAGGAGGCAAACGTGCTAAGAGAGACGGAAAGAGCGCAGCTCGCGTAACAGGGGAGATCGCATTCTCATCGATTCCCTCTGCTGTCAGCTTTTCTTTCTCTCTCTCTCACTCGCTCACTCTAGCCCGCTCCGCGCGCATTCTCGTGTCTCTTTTCTTCATGTTTTTTCAGAATCTTTCATAACGTTATCATTCGCTCGGAAAAACAGCGAGTTACTCATTTTTCCTCTGAACACATATATATAGATATATACTTTATATTTGTATATTCAGTGGAAAACGTCATCGAGATAGGACGCTAAATCGTTCCACGAATAAGTATAGCGGTGAATTCCTTTTTTTGCGCGTCTCGCGCGCGCGCTCCCCGCCTTTCCATTTTCCAGGAAATAACCCCCGCCGCATCTCGCGATATTTTCCGACTGCTGCGCGCCGAACAAAACCAATGACATCAGTTTGTACTTATTTTTCGTTTCGTTCACCGCTTTATACGTCGATACGCAATTAAACCGTCTCTCGTATTTTAGAGAGAAAATCGAATCTATATATTTATTTCCGTTGCGATTCGCTTTCATTTGAATGAAGCGAGGGCCTGCTCGTATATATACGCGCCGGTTAATTGAATTTTCCTACAGTTGAAAGATTCGCGAAAGCCGACTCGCGCCGCCGATATTTTTCATTCCGGGATTTAAAAAAAGATTTAAATAATATATCAACATAAGAGAGAGAGAGAGAGAGAGAGAGAGAGAGAGAGCGAGGATGCGTTTGAGAATTTTTCGTAAAAGGGCTGTGCGCGCGGTAAACAGGGAAATGACCGAATAGATCTTTTGAGAAATTATCAACGGCCATTAAATCAAACACGTCTTTCGCGAATGCACAAAAGGCTGGAATGGTCAACATATATCTATATATATATATACGCAGATATATATATGTGCATATATGCGTATATATGCTCCCGACTTTCAATCACCATTTCACCTCGTTAACAATTTGTCCCTTTCGGTCTCTTTATTCAATTCGTTTCTCCTCTCCTCTTGGATTTTTGGACGTTTTTTTTTCTCTCTGCGCGCCGTTATCTCCGTGACGCCGGCCGCGCACAATTCGAGTCCATTGGTTACACAAAATTGTAGCGATGAATGGAAAATTCCTGTCTCTCTACCGGCCGTCCAGTCTAATTTTTCTTTCCCATTCTTTTTCATCAAAGTGCCACGTATTTTTAACCGTTCCTTTTTTTCCATTTTTTAAACATTTCCCACCCTCTTCCTTTCATCCACGAACAATGTGAGCTTTTATCCGACGTTCCCTGGTCGGCGAAATTACATAATCGTGCTTTCAACCTGTATCGCTCATTGTTTCTTTTTTTTTTTAGTAGGCCAACAACACTCAAAATTTGTATCACAGTTGCAAAAACGTCACGCGCATCCCTTTTTTTCAAAGCTTCATGTCGGCCAAAAAAAATATAAAAAATAACATATATATTCCTTCCCCGGAGCATTGTTTAAATTTGTACTAAAATTCATTTTCATTTATATACGTATAAAGGTGTTTTGGGTTTAATAACGATTCCGGAACAAAAAAATTGGTATCGATAATCCTCTCGTAAATAAACGAAATATATTCATTGTGCGAATCACACACATGGAGTCGTCGGTGTAAAATTTTTGTAGAAATACATTTTTGAACACGAAATGCAAATATAAAATGCGATGAGTTGATGAAAAAGAATGAATCAATTTTCATTGAAGAAAAAACAACGAAAAATGAATAAAACGATATGAATATGGAGAAGTAGTATATTTCCCTCTGGAGCATCGAATAAATTTTATGTATTTCGAAAATTAGCATACAAGAGGGGTATAGTTTGTGAAATTGATGAAGGATGCGCTCTCGAACGATGGGAAAAAGAAAAAGGAAATAAAAAAAAAAAAGAAAAATGGTGAAAACGCGTTCGAGATTTTTTTTTTTAATAACTGCTCAAGCCGCGTCCCAGTTTTCCGCAGCAGGGAGGATGAAATGCCACACCGGGGACAGAATCCGTTTCGAGAGTCGTTATGATTTTGTGTCAGTGCCGAATGAGGTATATAGAGAAATAAAAAAAAATGTGGTAAAAAGATAGAGGCGAGGCGGTATCTGAATGGGCGCGAGTAAAGTTTTATCAATCGAACGAATCTACATACTCTGTCCTAATGCATGATTCACCGGCGTGTGTGTCCCCTCAAAGAGCCACTCTCATCCTCCACGTCCCTTACAAAGAGGAACGAATAAAAAAGGCAGGAAAAAAAATCTTTGTACGCGAGTGCAAGTCCGAACAAAGATAAACATTGAAAGAGCCTCGTCGTCGTCGTCGTCGTCGTCGTCGCCGCTTTCCCTCTCTCTCTCAGGTAGAGATTCGCAGATGTAAAAGCTACGAGCGATAAAAGCTTGGCTTCTAGAAAATACAAGAGTTCCGATCGTACCTGCTGATACTTTACGGTATTCGCTTTTTTACGACTCCGATCACGATATCGATCAATCTCTCTCGCCTCTCTGGTATAGATAACTCATAAAAGAATTTAAATATAACGCGAGAAGGTCCATCAGCGATTTGTAACTTTTAATAAGTTTCTCGAAAACTGTGAAATATTGAGAATCGCGCTCGAGTTATATTGGCAGAAAGAAAATTGGAATGCGAGCAACTCGTGTTAGAATAAGACGAACTTGTTTAGCATCGTTAAAAAATTTTTTTTTTATTCGAAGGAAATAATAAAGTACAGTTATAGAGCGATCGTATAATTGGCTTCAGCATCTTTTCAATTTTTTTCGTTACGAGGCTGAGGAGAGAGAAAAAAAAGTTATCGTAAATTTTATATTAAAAAAACTGATTTTCGACTATAATGTCTAAAATCAATATGATTTTTGGGATGTGCCAAAATAATTAGCCGACTTTTCGATGAGAATATAAAATAAATTAATATTTATCATCACTTAAAATTTCTGGATTTTCGTATTTTTGAAAAATATACGTCTGAGTACGAAGCAAACAATTCTTATATTTTGAAATAAATGAAATTGCCTGTCCAGTCGGAAACGTTCTGTACAAAAAACGAAAATATATTCGCTTTCCGGATCGAAGCTCCTTACAAATATAGAGAATTTCCTGCACATTGTGGGACGATTTTTTTAAAAGTAGCGAAAAAGCAAAAAAAGAAAAGTGACATATATTTTTCAATGAAAATAAAAAACGATAAAGATAAATACGTGTTGTTTGACAGCGACGACGTGAAAAATTCTTTGAGAATAAAACGTATCAATAAGATGTTGTATCCTATATTAAAAAAGACATGAGGCCTCTAATCGATTAATTGGAATAGAGCGCATTGTGTGATATTGTCTGAAGTATGCACCTGGAAAAACAGCAAAATATCAATTCAAACATGTCAAGAAGGAAAAAACGGCCACGTTTTTGCTTGTGTTTAAAAAATCGAAAAAATAAGAGAAATTCTAAAAATTTTGCGAATTCAGAGTATTTAACGAACGAGTCTCCGACGTGGACATACCTGAATAGTTCGGGGATTGTAAACATAAAAATAAAGGGAAAATTCGTCGGTCGTAAAGAGGAAAACAAATGCAAATTTTCGAGAATGGAATCAGTATGCCGCTATCAGTGCCGTGGTAAGACGTGCCGGGTCTTGCAAGGTAGTTCGTTACCGAAATAAAAATCTCTCAGCTCACTTCTCTTATAATTTAATTTATACGTGTGTGATAATGTGAAAACAACTTTGCAACTCAATTTTGTCAATGTGGATGAAAGTGCTGTCCAATCGATGCAAATAATCTAGATCCCGTGCTATTTTATTCTACATATAGTATTATTTTCACTACATTAATAGCGGTTTTTTAATAGCGGTTTTGCTTCGAATAATTAGATTTTTCATTCGTATTTTAACTTGATTTAAAAAAATACAAAAATTATTGAGTTTTGTGTGGTGTGACGGTGAAGTGAAGTGAAGTGCGAGGCCCAGAGGAGCAGAAAATTAAGAAGATTCGCATCGTCTCCAAGAGCTGATTTCGTCAAAAGGTTAGACATTGCAAATTGAAATTTTCATGGGTCTACGAGACCCAGTGTGACTCGCTGAATTTCTTGAAATTTTGTTTTTCCATTTTAAGAGCCTACTCGATCGGAAATTTTCCGTAAATAACGAAAATGATAATTATTCTGGAAAAAATCCAAGAATTCATATTGAATGAGCTAAAAAATCGACTTTTGGATTAGTTTTTTTAACCAAGAATTAATACACTTGGATTGCGCCCCGAAATTTTGCGATAAAATATTTTATATTAAAAAAGACATGAAGCTCATAATCAATTGATCGGAATAGATTATGAGAGGTTGTATGAAACCAGCACCTAGAATAATCTCAAAATATCAATTCAAACATGTTGAAAAGGAAAAAGCGGCCGCATCGTTGCTCGTATATATATTAAAAAAAGAGTATATATATATATATAGTATATATAGATGAGAAAAATGGACGCGTATATATAAGAGCGACTCACCTCGCGGTTATCGTAGTCCGGAGCGGTGCACGATTCGCGCTGATCGCAGTTGCACGTGAAAGATTGGAGGCCGACGTGCCGGCAGAGGGAATCGCGTCGGCAGGGAGATTTATCCGCGAGGCAGGGATAAGCCCAGAGGCAGGAGGCGACGACGCCCTGGCTGACTTTAACGTCGGGAAGGCCGAGAGGTCGGGAGTCGAGTCTCATGCGCCTGATGCAGCCCTTGTAACTCTTGGAGCCGGAATTTAGCCCCTTTGCGATCGCTCGGGCTCTCTTGTTCAGCTCGATTCCCCCGATGTACAGAGTGTCCGCGAGATCGAGATAGTGATTGCCACCGGACGATAGATTAACTCGTTTCTCGTCGAGATCGTCGACTCGAATCGCGATCGCGCCCGGATTGAAGAGAACCTCGATCCTGTGCCACTCGCCGTCGGTCACGTTCGCCCCGTGGGTCAGCTCGCTCGGCCCGTTCCCTTTGTTCATCAGGACTCGTATCTTACCGTTGTTCAGCTCGATACCCAGATAATCCGCGTGCGGGGCGTCGCCCATGTTGTACAGCAACATCCCGCTGTCCGAGCCCGTTTTCAATTCGAATTCCCATCTGGAACGTTCGCCACAATCGAGAAATGAAGACACACCGCTCTCTCTCTCTCTCTATCCGTCACTATACTAGCTGTTACTACTGGCATTACGCACATACACACACATAACAAAGAGACGAGAGAGGACAAATCTTCCCCCGCTCGTCTCTTATCTCATTCGTCGCCGGTCGCGCGCTCGAGCGCCAACGCGCGCGAGTCGAAACGAAGGAAATCCTGTCCGCCTTTCAACCCTCCAACGAAACAAGCGACGCAGGAATATACTCTCGCAAACCATCCTCGCCCTTATACTGTATCTTATTCTGCCCATATACTATACATATATTGCCTTCTTTCACGCGCTCAACTATCTATACTATATAATGCACATTTCGGGCGTTCCCACTCGCATTGGTTCTCTTCGATTTTATAATAAAATATATGTAAACATGATATATGTATGCGGAGTTATATACGTGCACTCACTGCACCGTGTGATATATATTTTTTCGTGCCAGAAGGGCGATATGTATGGCTTTTTTGCTTCGTATCGTTTTTCGTGTAATTTATTATACAAACTTCATCGCATGCATTCGTTTTTAATATTTCTTGAGCTTCGGGAGAAGGGAAGAACCAAAAGTTGCAATTATATTTGTTCATACGTTTCCGGAAATTTGGTTGAAATTATTTTCATACGGTTTCTGCTGATTTTCGATACGTGAAGTCGTGGAATATCCCATGCGACGAAACAACTTGTTTGGAATTTATATGTACGAGGTGTCCCAAAGTTCATCATATATTATTCATTGTTCACTGACTAAATTTTTCTATTTAACAAATTTGAAAAAAAGAATAAAAATATGAAATATGAAATATTAATATTAATATTAATATGGTGTTAATTTAACACCATTCTTGATCTATAACGATGAAAATTGTAACGTTGATGTTGAGTAGCAAGTGTTCTGGCAATGTTTCAAAAATTTTTATATTTAAGTATTAGTTTCTTGAAATAATTATGCTTTCTTTCAAACCTGATTAACGAAAGATGCCCCTCGAGGACCGATTTGTTTAATGATATTCGGATTATGGGTCATAAAATTACGTTTTGATTTCCCATGCTTCAGCTCAGGTATATGTAATACTAAATTTTTCGCGTTAATTCTCGCCCGTTTATTGCTACTTAATAGAGTGGACTGCCAGAAACGTTGACAAAGTTTTATTGCTGAACAAGCATTGGCCAAGCTCCGATACTTTTCTGAGAAATTAAAAATTTTCAATAGGGACGATGCTTATTTTATCGATGGTACAATTTGACCGATTTGCTCAATGATATTCGGATAATGAGTCATAAAATGATATTTTGGAATGCCAAGCTTCAGCTCGGGTATCTGATACTAAATTTTTCGCGTTAATTCTCGTCCGCTTATTGTCACTTAATAGAGTGGACTGCCAGAAACGTAAACAAAATTTTATTGGTAAACAAGCATTGGCCAAGCTCGATACTTTTGTGAGAAATAAAAAGTGAAAATCATTCATTAAAAAAGTATCGATCTCTGCCCATTCTTATTGCTAAAACATTGATTTTTAACCCCGTAAAATCATCAGCAAATATAACACCGCTCAACATCTTTTACCAAACACACCGGTGTTATTATTTAACACCATTTACTTTTACCTTTCACACAATTTGGTCAACATCGCGAAATTTTTTACGATGTAAATCTCAAGTTTATTGATTTTTTTTTGTTAATTTCAAGTTAATATTGGTTGTTTTTTTGTTTACACGGCGATAAATTGGCGAAAAATCCCGTACGTAAATCGGATTTTCTTTTTATGTATGAGGTTGATATGTATATACATATATAATATGTATATGGGTCTCGTGGCTTCTACTGCTAATATACATCGAGCATATATATAGCGATCACTCTATTGTCAAGTACCTATCCTGCTCCTCGTGCCTCTCGCATGTATATATATGTATATGTACCATTCGGTATATAGGATCGCTGTTTCAAACACACTCTCATTTCTGGAGAACGTTCGTCGACACGCGCGCGCATATTTTGTAAATACCCTTCTAAAAAGTGGCCCCGAACGCGAGGTACGCGCGGTTGAAACAACGAATTCCGACGAAATACCGAACCCGCCGTATAGCCTCTTGAATTTTGACTCCCCTTGCGAAAAGAGAGTAACTGGAATTTTTTTTGCGAAAGCGAACACCGTGGTACGCGAGCACTCTTTTTGAGAAAAACATTTTTTTTTTAGTGCGACTGATCGCAACTGTGAGCAGCAAAACGACGGAAAATCGGTGACATTTTTTTTTTTAATTTTCGAAAAAGAACGATTATTTTGGCCTAGAAAACTCTCTTTTTCGTTTAAACGTGAATATTATTTCGCTGGTAGTCGAATATATGATGATTGATAATAAAAGTCGTGAATCGCGCGTCTGCGCGAGTTACATGGACGATAAAATAATTATGAAAATTTACCCGACAAGAAAATGACTTGAAAAAGAGGCTGTAAAGTACGCCATCGAGAAATTCAGTCACGGTGAGTAAACGCGGGAGGAATGTAAAAAAGAACTTTACCCGCGAACGTTGTACACATAAAGCTAAGCACGCCCTTTCCACAAAATGAGCGCTCGTTCATTCTCGTTCTTTCATCTTTTACGTCGAAAGAGCGAAAAATTGGCGGAATTCTTAATTTATGACATTTACGCAAAAATCACGATAAAACGTCCATTATTTCTTTATCGCATTTACACAGAGGTTGCAAAAAGTGGGAAAAAGCAGAGAGATATTATGTACATACATGTATAGGGGTATAAATTGCGACAATAATTTATGAAAATACGATTATTTTATTTGATGCAATAAATTTACGCTGACGAATGAATGAGTAATGTTGCGACTGCGGAAAAGGAATACAAAATTTATGATGGAAATGGCAATTCGATTTTCATTACGGAACGCAAATTGATTCTACTCCGTTTCTGCACTTCTCGGAAACTCTCTCTCTTTGAAGTGGATTCATGGTAAATGAGCCACTAGCAAGGAGTTACAGGCATAACAGATTTTAACCTAAAGCTACCAAGTCTCAATCAAATGAGAATTCATTTCTCCTCCATTTAGGTATCCAAAGGGATTGGATCTCCTTTTTCTTAAAATTCACATCAAAGAACCACCTTCTTCGGGTGAATTCAGTACGTGCATAAATCGTCATAATTCAGTGCCAATTCAATAGTTATTCGCTCTTGCTAATTAATATTGAAGTTACAAGAGATTTATTTGAGTTTGTGAATAAATAAATTTGGAGGATCGTTACCTGGAACCGTTTCTCGGTATCGAGCGTGGAATCGAAGTGAACGCACCGTCCTCGACGAAGCTAACTTCGACGTCTCTCGAGGCATCGAATTCAGCGGAGCATCCCCAAGTAACGGCGGTCGCTTCGGACTTGCTTTTCCTCGATTTCGCATACTCTATAACCCTTACCCCGTTGTACGTTATGTCAGCCATGCAGCCTCTCAAGTTTTCCGTGTGACCTTTAAAAACAAAAAACAACATTTTGTAAATTAGCTAAAAAATCGTAATCAATATAATTTTCTTTCGTTCTCCATTCAACATCAATATTACTCTACTGAAATGAACTTTTGTTGCACGAATTTACATAAAGAATTGTACAAGTTTTTTTTCTAGATTTTTTTGGACTCGAGAATAGAAAATTGTAAAAAAATAAATGGGACGAAATGCGATACATACAGAATTCCGCACGTAGGGACTGGAGGCAATGAGATCTCGGCTAAGGGCGATTTTCATAAGGTAGATATTATTCCGTTCCGTAACTAGGAACAAGAGAGAGAGAGAGGGAGAGAGAGAGCTGATGGGGCGGTAGAAGAGAAAATGGGAGGCTTCTCTTATCTCTTTTATACTGTCTAGCGTACTCCCTGGTTACGTACACTATATATATAGTACCGAAAGCGTTATATACTACGAATCGTCACGCGAACGAAGCGGCCGCCCTAAGAGCGGAGGATCCTCTTTAAATTTGCGCTCGAGCCATTGGACATTTCGCAGGAATGAAAAATAATCTGCGCCTTCTCCAGTCTCGTCTAGAGCGTTCTTCTAGCGGGAAACGACTCTGGACCAGCATCGAGGGGCAAAAAAGACTGAGAGAAAGCACGAGAGAGAGAGAGATAGATGGCGGACAGGAAAGAAAAGATGAAGAAAAGAGATTGGTCGTTGTATGTGTGAACTTATATATATATGCTGTATGTATGAGAGAGGGTCGGTAGCCAGGGAGAAGCTACGTCTCTTTCTCTCTGCCATCAACCGCACACCGTCCTCTCGAGCACTAAGCCCGTTGAATAATTCACTCCCGTGAGTATAGTAATCGTATATTTCCCTGGTGTCTGATTGAAGAGGAATGAAAAGTGCAATTTCACTCCATGAAGAAAAGATTGGCTTGTATCCTCACCCCGTTCCTCCTTTCTTCTTCTTTTTCGTTTTTTTTTCTTTTTCTGCGTCCTCTCTCTCTTTATTTTCTGTCTTTCTCTCTTTCTCTCTCCGCTGCTTCCGTACCGAGTTACCGATGAGAGGCTCGCATAGACCGTGAGCAAGGAAAGACAATTGTTCCTTCCGTTTTTCTACTACATTTGCCATTTCATCGTGACGAACGATCATTACTCTTCTTCGCCGCCCCGAAAGTCACGCTGCTCCCCCGAGTTAAAATACGCGGAGGTGGAAAAAAATGAAGACACAGCAGCCAACCAGCGAGCTAGAAATCTTTTCCACCGAGCCAACGAGCCAGCGAAAAATATTCATTTTTTCAAGGTGCAATCCGAAATCTAATGAATTTCATTCATGCGAAATGAATTCTCGTTGGAATCGTATGCACATTTTTATACGCGAAGGGCGGGAGCAGGGCACGCGCGAAAAAGATTGCGCCTCAACAATCTTCCTCTCTCTCTCTCTCTTTCTCTTTCGCAAATGGAAAACGTGAGAAACGCAATTTCGAGGCTTCTGAAATCACGATTCATTTTTTCCTCTCCTCATCTCTCTCTCTATATATATATTCGTCCTTTTTTTTCAATTAAAATTGCTTTCATCCTTAGATTTCTAAGAGGAATGCGAACTAGGCTATTTTCAAGTGTCAACTCTCTTCTTTGTAGTTTACTTTGTGACTCTCCTGCTCCGGGTCACCCGAGACATTTATGAATATTTTAAAAGAGAGAGAGAGAAAAATTTGCATGCAAGTGTACCATTTGGCAAGAAATCTTTCTTCATCGGGCCACCTTTTCACTCTTTTTTCGCTCTCTCCCGCTCCCTCACCACTCTCTTTTTCTGTCTATATACATAATATACATGTATATATACACGTAATTCTGATTTCAATGCTCTCATGCGACGTGTATTTACGTATTTCTTCGATTGAAAAAATAAGCTAACGAACGAGGTCACGATTCGATTTGTAAATTTCTTCTCTCAATAAACCTTATTTTAAAATTACGAGCGACAACGAGGCCGCTTTTTTTGACATGTTTGAATTGATATTTTGCTGTTCTTCTATAGGTCCACCTTCATACAACTTTGCATAATGCGCTTTATTCTGATTAATTGATTAGGGGTTTTATTTCTTTTTTAATATAGGGTACAATCCACACCGACATTTTTAAAAAGTATTTTTAAACTATATATTATAAATTAGAAACACTAAACAGTGATGTTCACTTTTCGTATAATTAAAAATTACACTATAGAACTGACACTCAATTGAACTTGTTGAATTATTTCTATGAAATATTTTTCGGTAACCAACTATACCTGGCGAGACACGACACGTCTTACCCCAACACTTTATACCGGGCTATACTGATTCTAAATCGCATCATTAAATCGAACAATTAAGATTGTGTTTTTGGTTTTTCCCTCGACCTCGACCGATCACCATGGAAACATTAATGACCGAGTAATTAACGAAAATTTGAAAATTTTTTTTCCTCGTTATGCTCGACGAATTTTCTCTCTTTTTTTCAATGTTTACGATTCCCGAACTATTCAGGTATATTTGATACAAATAATAGAAAATTTAGCGTGTTCGAGGAGATCTCCAGCCTGATTTTTTGAGAATCGAAAATAGAAAAATCCCAAAATTACAAGTGGCGATATCTTTTCGTATCCTCGACGAAATTGACTTTATAATGGGTAATTCCTGAAAATTTTTGCAAGACGAAATAAATAATTCAAACATCAATGTCATTATTTCCAAAGCAGTGCAGGTTGAATTTTTTTTAAAGAGTACGGATTACGATCAAATAGACCTCATATCTTTTTTAATATAAAATTTCACGATGATCAGATGAATTTTGTCAACAATCAACGCGTGCGTTTCGAAGAATATTTCCTATTTGCGAGACGGTCAGCACACGAATTCGATCAAAAGGTATTTTTATCTCTCGCGCGCGGTACGGAAAAAAATAACGTCTCGCTAAATTTTTTGTTGTTTCGTCCCTCTCGCTCGGCGGTGATTGATCGAGTTTTCAGGCGCACGTAATATTTCAATGGAAAATCCAAAAAGTACGGGAGTCCGTCTAACTCGGGAATACAATATCTGCATGCGAAATTAGTCGAGTTATACGGACAACTTTGAATTCGCGATATCATGTTTAAAGCAACGCGCCGGGGCTAGCTCCCGTGCGCCAGAGTATACGCGTATCATGTATATAACGCGGGGTGTGTGTACATATATTTTTAGCGAGGATCCTACGGTCGCGCTTTCTCTTTAATATTTATCTATGCAAATTGAAAGAACGCGAGGGCAACTCGGCCAGGTTCGGGAAAGAAGCGGCGCGCAGCAACGAGCTCTCGCAGTTCTTCGAGTTGACATCAGGGGCGGGGAGCGGGTGCAGCAAAAAAAGCATCAGAATGAAAAAAGAGGCACGAGCAGGGTGGAAGAAAATGAAAATGAGAGGAGAAAAAAAAACGAGCGAGCGCGGGATAGAGAAAGATAGGAACGAAGGTGGGAGGAGGAGAGCCCCCAGCAAAAAATAAGGAGAGAGGGAAAATCGAAACTCGCGAGCATGTCGTGACGTAAGCTGCGATCAGAATCGCGAAGCAGAGGCCTCGGGGTGAAATGCGCAAGGATTATAATGAAAGGAGAGATGAGGGGAATAAAAAGAGCGTATAGTTCAAAAAATTCGATACAACCTGTTCTCTCGCGAACGCGTTCACATATATATATAATAGTGGGGCCACGATGCGAGAAAATAAGTCGGGGGCTTTTTGCCCAGGGTTGATATTAATTCGCCGTGAACCGAGCGATATATAAAAGCCGCTTCATCAGCATCCCGCCGCGGTCAAGTTAAACGAGCTGACCATATTTTTTCTTTCGGATCAATTTCATTAACGCGACCCTCGATTGAGCAAGAAGTTGCATCGATGCTTCATCCATCCCTCCCTCACCCCTGCTGATGGTTCGTCGCTGCCACCATACACGCGTTTCATTATTTTATCGTTCGGTCATCTCTCTATCGCTGCGCGTCGCGATGTCGGTCGTGCGCGATCACGCTCCGCGGATTCTCTGCTCTCGCACGATTCGATGCACGAAGAATTTTTGACACTCCTCCTCTTTTCTGTTTTGGCCGCATTCGCTTTCGCCCTTTCTCCCGCTCTGCTCCCTCCCCGCCCCTGTTATTCTCTTTTTTTTTCCACCATCCCTCTCGTTTTTTTCTTCCATTCGCTTTTTTTTTGTCACGTACCGGCGCTTTATCATCGCTGACTCGGAAACAGAAATTGAATTTGTCCAATTGGAAATGACGAAAACACAATCGCTCTTCCGCAGCGTGAGCACAAATCTCTCTCTCGCCCCGTGCGTCGTCCTGCTTTCACTTTTACACGGGCGCGATACGTGAATGAAAAAAAAGGCTGCTTTTCTCCTCAAAGCTCTGATAAATTATTCGTGCCCGGGCTTGAAAAAGAAAAAAAAATGAAGAAAGAGAGAGAGAGAGAGCGAGAAAACAAAAATCACCGAATCGCGTGTTATTTTTCGTTTCTCGGCGAGAAACGAAAAGTCGGGCAAAGTAAATACCGAAATTCCAGGCAAAATTGAAAAGTCCTCCGCGCGCGATGCTTTTTCAGGATTGAAACGCGAGAGGGAGAGAGAGAGGCAGGCGAGCGCGCCCGCGCACTTCCGTTCTCGCGCTTGAAGCACCCAAGAGAGTTATCGAAGCTTTTATATTATCCTCTCATTCGCGTGCTCGGGCCTCGAATAAAATTTCGGCTGTACCGGCTCGTACAAATGAATCGTCATGAATATGTAAATTGTATTTCGTCGGTTTTTGCCTCGAGGAAATATAACTCTGGGCCGGGCGCTGGCTCGTCCTCCTCTGTGTATAGCGAGTGAGCGCGACTTTCATTCGCGCGCGAATTCGTTGTCGTCGTCGCCGTCGGCCCCGTTCCCGTCACAAAGCGCTCACAACGCGTGAAAAGTCGTTCTGTTTTACGGTAGTGTACGGCTTTCTTCTCGTATTCAATTTGCTCGCAGGGGGCGAATTAGACGACGATTTCGAGCTATACTCGCCTTCCTACGAATTTTCTTTTCTTCTCGTTTGTCCCTCGCGCCCCCCCGCCCCTATATATAGCTTCCCCTCACCACTCATTTCGTCTCTCTTCAGTCAGCCCGGTGCTCCCTATTTCTCTTTTCACCTTACGAACGACGCTTTTTTGCTCGCTCAACCCAGTTTTTTCGCACCAACGAAGATTATTGCCGCGTCTCGTCGCGCCCGAAGGTGGCCTCGCGCGCGAATACGCGACCCGGGCAAATACAGGCTTACCTCCTCGCGGAGAAAAACTCTCGGCGACCCGTGTAATTCGCCAGACTCGAAAGGAAATGACGCAAAGTGAAAAAAGAAAACGCTTGAAAAATAAATATACGAGACCCGGTGCACGAGCGCTGTTTATAATTACGTTGAATCGCGCTCAGCGATTTTAAAGAACAATATATTCGGAAATAATTCTCTTCACTTTGCTCGAATCCACTTCGATATATAGAACGAGACGAACCATTTTACGCTAACGAATTTTTTAATTACTCCAAAAATGCGCCCCGAACGGTTGTGTCGTGTGTGTGCCGAAAAACTTCTCTGTTTTTCCTACTGATCAAATACACACATAGTTTTATGATTTCTCCATTAGAGCTATTAAATTTTCAACACACGTTCGAATAATATTTTCTTTATGAATTTTGAGCTATATCTCGCTTATTCCAATCTTCGCTATATTTTTTCGATGAGTGTCGCGGAGATGAACAAAATTCCCATTTAAAGAGAGAATATGAAAATTGAGCATGGAATATCATCGAAGAAATTTTGAAAATAAAAATGATCCGGCTGAAAAATTAAGTTATGTAAAAAAAAAAACTAAATAAAGTGCAAAAATAATATGAATGCAAATGCGAGTTAATTTTGGCTGACCTGATTTTTAAATTTATTTCCTGTATATGAATAAATAAAAACTTTTAGTATATCGTATATATTTGTGTATGGAATAGAGTATAATCGATGAAATTTGTGGTGTTTCTAATGAAAGTAACCGGCCGAATTTATCTGTGTAGGCGTTAGCCGCGAATCATGTTCCCGAGCGGTAAATATGCGAACTTCATATTCTGTGACGGTGGTTTTTCAATTATTGATATGTTGATACGATATGTACGCATCAGTAATCGATTTATCAGCGAATCGCGGTCTCTCGCGTACCGAAAATTGAAACAGACAGCACATGTGCGTTTCATTCGAAATCGTTCAATTGCCCGAGTGCACATCTCTCTCCCTTTTACATTACATTGAGTGCATTTATCGCACTCCAAATTTTTCACTTATCGCAAACGACTCGTTGTTGATTAATTTTTCCATCAGTAAATTATTGTTGCTTCGAAAACCGAAGGGGAATGTATAACCAATTTTTATATGTGTATATACCCTACACTCAAATTATTTTTAAAATTACATTGCAATATTGAATTTTCTATTCAGTTAGTTAATCAAAGTTGGAATAATCAAAGATGTTTTAAAATGGAGGTGTTATTCTAGAAAATAATTATTTTCACTGAAATGTTAACTGATTTGAGAGGTTTGTGTATCTGCTTTCCGTTTATTTATCTCTTACGGACGTGTCACGTGGTCCCACTTGAACATCACCTTAAGAAAAGATAAATGGCGGAATCCTCTAGTTTTCCTGATGCTATGAAGGAAATTGAGTAAATACAGGCTATACTACTATATACATGGAACTTAATAAACGACTGAGAGCGGATTAACGAGGAGAGAAAGAAAAGAGAGAAGAGAAGAAAAACAAGGGAGGGCATTGTAAGGGAAAGAGGCTGAATAACGAAGTTCGATTGGGAAAAAGACTCCTCGTCGGGATTTTATCGTGCCCGAACGCGATTCGATGAAAGTTTCGAAAGCTGCGTGCGGAGCCGATTATAATCGATAATCCCGAGTGAAACAATGTTACACTTGATATCCTCAGTGTGCTGTATTCTCTGGGGAAAAAAGCCGATGAGAAAAATTGGCTGCATTCAATTTTTATTTATTGTTTTTTTTCGTCTATAATTGAGAAACCTTGTCTGATTTGTAACAATTGAACTTCGAAGACTGAATAGTAATTCTCAGATAAATTAATTTAATTTAAAGGAATGTCTTCAAAATTCTACATTGTCTATGACGTGATACGATTATCCATTCTTATTTTTCTTTACGAGCAACAACGCAGAATATTTGGAATTTTTTTTTCTCGAATTTAAGAGCCTTATTCGGGGCGAAATTCAAGAATTCATATTGAAAAATTCAAAAAATGATCCAAAAATCAATTTTTTCGATTTTTCAATATGAATTCTTGGATTTCGTACCAAATAAATATCATTTTCGTTATCTGCAGTAAATTTCCGATCAAATAGGCTCTTAAAAACGAAAAAAAAATTTTTTAAGAAATTCGATCAGTCACACTGGATCTCTCGTAGACCCATGAAAATTTCAATTTGCAATATCTTTTCTTTCTCTTGATCAAATCAACTTTATTAAGGGTGATTCTTAAAGATTTTTGTAAAACAAAGCGAATGGCGAAGGAATCACGTTAATTCATCAATTTTTTAAAAAGTTATTAGCCCTTGAAGATTTTTGAAAAAATGGAAAGGTGTATACCTTAAAAAATTGGCAAAAATTTTTGAATTTTTT
>JAPYYW010001895.1:0-25528 GCA_030522545.1 Cremastinae sp. A BG-2022a | reverse complement strand
TTTTTTTCAAAATTCATTGTAGGACCAAAACTAAAGATTTAGCCCGAACCCAAGCCAAAATAACCAACTTGGTAAATAACGGACACCCTAATATACACACATAGTACATAAGTAACACAGGTTCCCAAACTTGTCAATTATTTCTATATACGCATAAACACACATAGTACATACAGTTTTCACAGTTTTCAAATGACGATTCTACGTCATTAAATCTTGAAAAATATTTATGTTTCGTGTAAAAGCGCTAATTGCAAATATTTAGATGCGATGAGCAATTGAGAGAAATGAAAAGAGAATTTGGCATTGGCTGAGAAAGGAAAGTGGAAAGAAATGTAAGTCAGCCAGTGAGAAGCTGGATGTATATAAGCGTGTGGAGAAGAGGGCTCTCAGAGTGAAACGGTTATCATTGCGTCTAGAAGGGAGCTCAGTCTCCGTTGAAAACGTTATCATTCCGCGTCTAGAGTGAGTCAGTCGAAAGTAATGGGAGTACATAGGTGAAAGATGGGGAGAGGCTGGCATGTGGATGTGCCTGAGAACTGTATACGACAGTTGGGAGGGAAGAGTAATGCAGGCGACGAGAGGGAACGAGAGGGAGAACTCTTTTCTCTTATTTCGTCCCTAGCCCATGTTTAGTCAGAGGCCGAGGAGAGAGAGAGAGAGAAAGAGAGAAAGCGATGAAACGCGGGCGCCAGAGCTTCAGGCTTGACACGCGAGAATCTAAACTGCTCTCCGCTTCTCCTTTTCGCTTTTCCTCCTCGTCGTCGACGTGTCTCGGCAGTCGTCGCGGTGTCTCTCTTTGTGGCGCACCACTGGTGAATTGAGCCGAGTAATTATTCAGTCTGTGTCGAACCTAGTCCAACCGTCCCAGTTTACAAATGATTCGTTTCCAAAGTGTGCATATGCGAGGAGAGAAAAAGGGAGGAAGAGAAAGAGAGCCGTGTCGTGGCAGAGAATATGTTGCCTCGTACGCGGAAAATAGTCATCCCGTTCCTATATATACTTGCCGAATAGACGCACGAATGTGCTGTTTATTCACAGTCCTCAATTCTCTCTCCGCTTTCCTCATCTCTTCCTCCCTCCCTCGCTACTACCTCAATGATTACATTTTTTTTGCTTAACACTGCGCGCCTTCCTCAAGCTTCGCCTTTATTCTTCGTTCCTCCCGCGATTTTTATTCTTTCGTCCATTTCCCGTTACTGCCGTATCACGTGTCTATGGAGATCATGCCAGGGACTTCGTTGGATGAAAGAGCTCGTGGCTCACAATGAGAAAGAAACCTCTCGAGAGAACGAAGCGAAGGCGCATTGTCCGGTCCGGCACGCAACATTTGAGAAAAATATCGTGAATATGTACGGAGCTACGCTCTGTATACAAGGGACACTTACATCCGGTACCACAATTGCCGTTACCACCTTGAAGGAAAAAAAAATCTAAAGACTCGTATCCTAACAATGTAATGTTGGAAGAAACATTTATTGTTCTTCGACATTTTAATAATGTTATTACTGTTGGCGAAAGATTCACGAATATTATCGATTTTTTTGTGATTTGTTAAATTATTATAAGATAAACGTTCAAATAGATGGACATGTCCCAATAGTTGGACTATTTTTACTATATTATTTTAAGGTGATGTGAAACACCCAATTTTTAGTGAATTATTCGGACAAATCCCACGCTCGTATTTTTCAAGCAAATGAATTGAGATTTGAATATGTTATGTAGTGTACGCTGTACTAGGGCGTGATATTCTTGGAATTTCAAAAAGATTAAAAAAAAACAAAAATAAAAAATTCTTTTTGTTTTTTGAAATTTCAAATTGCACTAGTTTAGTGTCCATTGCATAACATATTCAAATTTCAGTTAATTTGCTTGAAAAATACGAGCGTGGGATTTTTCCGAAAATTCACTAAAAATTGGGTGTTTCACATCACCTTAATATTTGAATTATTTTTTTCTCAAGAAAATCCTATGCATTATTTTTCATATACAAAGAGGTTTATTTTTCATAAAGTTAATTTATTGGAACAAACTCGCTCAACCCTAGAGACAGTGTCGATTTTCTATCCAACTATTAGGACATCCTACATATTTAAACGCCCAAGTATTTATTTACTAGAAATATTGTCTAAATTCAACACATAAAATGAGTTTTTGTTCGCTAAAATATTAGACAACAGTTTAGATGTGAATTTAAGGCAAAATTTTTTGTTCGAATATTTTTTAAATAAAGATACAGTGTGAAAACCTTTAGCTGTCCCACTATTTGGACGTTTACCTTATAATTTATTTAGAAATAAAGAATTTGGTGGTTTCACGTAGTTATAGACTATGTGACAGAATATTTTTTCGGCATATGCATAAATCTACCAGAAACATTTCTACCAAAATTATCATTTCACCGAAAACAATATGCCTATTTTTGCTTTTCCAGTCATTTCCATTTTAGAATAGTTAAGGATAAATATCAAAGGATTGAAATAATTCAGAAAAACGTCGGTAGCGCGGATTATTGTTTTATGATGCCGAATTCGAGGGCGATCGGTAATGAAAGGATCCGCACAATCCTCGTTTTTTACTAACTCGTCGTTTACTAACTGCGTACAATGAACGTCAATGTCTTTTAAAGAAAAAGAAAACAACTCATTTTCTACACTCCAGCGATGTACAATTCGATGAATATTTTATTCCCATATACGAATAAATATTTGATAGAATATGTACTTAAACTAAGTTAATTACATCAGTTAGCAGCAATACGATAATGTGATGATAGCCAAAACGTCAAACGTTGTACACGACGTGCATGCCAAATCGAACAATTTACCATTGAAATTGTCGATCCGACGATTAAACGTGCGACAACGTAGCTTATTAAATCGACGAAATTATGATCCTAATTGTGAATAATTCGACTTTATGGCTTTGTTGGGGAGAAATGGGTCATTTGAGCATGAGAACTAATGAGCCAGACATCCATCAACTTCCAGTTATACCTTGATCAAATTATTATTATAATACACGTGTATGGGCAAGATAAATATAGAGGTACTGAAATTGTCAATTCATCTTTACTCATTATCCCAAAAACTATCCCAGAATTACCTTGAAATAATGAAGTAACTTCATCTGTCAACGCCAGATTAACCGATTGTTTGTTCTAATAAAAACAGAGTGTTGTTCCACAAGTAGACTGAATTTGGAGCATAACGAGTTCCGGTATGCGTGAAATATATAGCTTAGGTACGAATATGCGCGTAAGAAACTTAGACGCAAGACGGTCCCAAAACTCCGACGTGATTCGAGAATTGTCAGGCAAGCCTGACATACTCTTAATTGAACGCGGAACTTCATCAACTACTGCATTCAAGTGCAGAGAGTTTCTACATTAATGGAAGGAGGCTAATAGAGTAGAAAGCCGTATATCGAGGTGCACACTGATATACTGCTTTCAGGCTCTGACGCTTCTAATTAAATCAATGGAAAATCAAAACATAGTCTTCGATCTATGAAGGACGAGCGAAAGTTTCATATTGCCGAGCGAGATGCAGTATTACCCGTGTAACACTCTGACGATGAGAATAACCATCCTAATACGAGATAAAAGCTAAATTACCAAATCGGAAAGCACTTTGTCTTAATTAAAAGTTGACTTTTTACTCAGAAGGACATATAGTAAGTTATTGAAGCACCGAAGTGAATATTAGGAAGACGCAATGAGCTTTTTAGGGAAATGATGTCGATATGTTTCCTCAGAATTCGCACAATTTATGCCTTAATGACAATGCTCCGTTAATTATTATAATTATTTCCATTTCAGCAATTCATGAAAGTGGGAGTGAGAGATTGTCTGTGGCAAGCACGATCGCTAAATAGCTAAGTAAACGACGATAGAACTTGAGGAGAAGGAAGGAAGATGCACGCTAGGTCCAAGCTTGGATCGATGAAGGGGAAGCCACCGAGGTCGTAGGTTAATGCGGTGCGTTAACCAATGACCTGTTGTGTCTCCTGGTGATAATCATCGTCTGGCAACCGTATAGGATCAGTGAAACGTTTAATTAAATAATAGAGATATTTATGTTTAAATACCCCACACTGCATTCTTCAATTTAACCTGAAGGTTTTATTTAAATGATATTGCTTACCAATGGGATTATGATTTTAGAATATTAACGACAAAATGCCATTTCTCGAAATTGGACATTATTCTAGAAACGAAAAGATTTGGAGCTTGTATCGATATAATGAATCAAAGAGGTTTGGGCGCTTGAGAGAATTTCCCTCCAGAAAAGGGTCGAGGGCAAAGGACGTTATCGCCAAGGGTGAGATTCGGGTACGCCAAGCGGTTACAAGCCAGACCAGAGGTAATTAGCAGTAATCCCTATAATTATTGTCCCTCGGATTTCCCTACTCCACGATACATCTTGGAATGAACATAACAATAAACATGGTACTAAACGTGTATTGCCTGAATCGAAGCGATCCTCGTCTCTCTCCTCTCACACAATAGTCAGAATCAACTTTTTGTTGCGATCTAAAGTGGACCTGAGAAGCGAAAGTGTTGGGCGAACCTCCAATGAGATCCGGACCACTTTCACGTTCTGATCCATACATATATATATATATATAGGTAAATGCATATAATATATGCAGCAATGCTTGCAATGCACATAGCGAGGAAATCTGGGTGAATAATCGATCGGTCTCATCGCTCCAGCGGTACACCGCAATTCAAGCTAGAGCACCAGTACGATCTGGCCACGATAACAACAACAACAACAACAAGAACAACAACAAGCCCAACAACAAGTAAACCCCCAATCATCTACTCGACGAATCGAGTGAAAGCACGGGCTCGCAAGTACCTTATAAACACGCAAGTGCGCTCGGCTTTTCGGACATCCCCTCATTAGTTTGCTCATTATTGCGCCAAGCCTATGTGGAGTTCGATTGTACTGGATTGCCAATGTATTGGTAAGACAAATGTGTCGGAGAAACGACGCTTATCACACACGCAGAAGGTCTCTATTGCCAGCACCACCCGGTACTCTTGGTTTCACGATCACCTTCGTATATACAGGACTGTTGATTCGTGAATACCGCACTTTCCGCGAACACTCAAATGCACAAGTGCCAAATTTACGACAAATCGGATATATTGATGGTCGTTGCGGTTCTCATTGATCTGTTAGGCTTCTTCCTGTATTCTTTATTTCTTCCTCTCTCCAAGTCAACATTTACTGCGTATCCGCTTTACTTTATTTCCTTTTTGTATGTATTGTTCTTCGCGTATTTTTTGTTTTATATTATTTTATATTATTATATCCTTACTGTTTATATATTACGTAACTTTATCGTTTTTGTCGTTCAGTAGTTGACTGAAACAATACCAGGATATGATAAATTATTCATTCATTTGTTCTCTTTTTTGGTTTTCGTGTTCTGATGCAAACACTGTAGTATCTTACTTTAATCTCAATTATTGGTTCTATAATGAAATATCGAATGATAAAGTATCCGCAACAAAAATATGTGAAGCAAAAATATCCGAAATGAAATGAATCATAAAAACGTACTCTTAGAACTATATTTATATTTCGAGAGAGAATTCGAATAGAACAATTGATATTCTAGGTTTTATTTAAGTACACTTCAAATAATGTTACTCGAATTTATGAAAAGTCAAATTTACCCAAACGCGAATGAACGTACTACTTTGTCGCATATTTTGTAATGGTTTCATTTTTCTTAGGATAATATTTATTCGAATAATTTGGCTTCGGATATTTTTGTTGCGGATATTCTGTCGCAATACCCGATAATTATTTAGTTTGTAAGTTTATTTTTAACTTTTTTGTAAATTCCAATTTTTTCCTAAGCCATTATCGAAGCACAAAAAATTTAATTCATTCCGTTTCTCTCTCGCCAGTTGAAGAACACAAGTTTTTGGGCAATATTTGATGATACATATTTTGTATTTCTTTGGAAATTTTTTTTTTACTATTGATTTACATAAAACGTGGTTTGATCGTGAAAAAAGTGCGTTTTTGATTTTTTTTTTAATGTATCGCGAAGAAGCAATCGAAGCAGCATTGCGTCTGGTTAGGAACGTGGTTAGGCACATACGTGCAAGTTGGTGATTGATGAGAACCGACTTGAACGCGTAACTTTAATCATCTCGTTTCACTCCGGAAATCTCGGAAAAGAGATATAGATGCGGCTGACAGGCATACTCGCAGTTCCGTACGATGAGGAATTGTTCTCCGTGTGTTCGTGGGATTAGAGCTCGAAACTCCCGTGTGCTTTTTTTCTCATCCGAGAAATACGAACACGGACGGAGGGAAGCATTTCATGGTCGACTGTCGTAATCCCTGGGCGCTATCATTTTTCATAATGTACCCGTTTCATAGTAACGCGCCTAGATAACACGCGGATGATGATGCATACGGTAAACGTCCCAATAGATGGACATGTCCCAATAAATTGACAATTTTTGCTATATTACTTTTTAATATTTGAATTTTTATTTTTTCAATAAAATCACATGGATCCCAGCAAACACAGCAAGGATAATTTTCGTAACTGATACATAACAGTTACAAAACTTGTCAAATTTTGATAACTGATATATAATTGTTACGAAAATAGTTCTTTCTGTGTTTGCTGGGACTATTTTTCATATACTATAAAGTTTATTTTTCATAACGCTAATTTATTGGAACAAACTCGCTCAACCTTAGAGACAAGGTCGACTTTCTTTCCAACTATTGGAACATTCTGCATATTCAAATGTTTAAGTATTTATTTACTAAATATATTATCTAAAATCAACACAAAAAATAAATTTTGGATTAGTAAAATATCAGACAATAGTTTAGATGTGAATTTGAAGCAGCTTTTTTTGTTTGAATATTTTTTACACAAAGATAAAGTGTGAAAACCTTTAGGCGTCCAACTATTGGGACGTTTACCTTAGTGACTAAGGTGTTTGAAAAAAAATAGCAATCGCGCCTATTTTCGTTATTGATAACAATACATTGTGTTCATTGAATAGTACGTCTCAAATGTAACCCCTCGTCACAATAACGACTTCCTTCACGCTCATGGAATTCTCATTCTCTTCCAGGATTTTCTTTTCTCTGGCTTATCCACTCATTTTTCTACCTTCATTCTCTCCAATCAAAAAGGATACTTTTTAGTGATGTTGTTATCCTTCTACGAATCTTTTCACGAAGGGGTTGGTTGTTAGGTAATTTTTGCTTTCACAATGAAGTCGTATGGAGATAGTCTTTCATCCTTGGAGAGGATTTCAGTGAATGAAACGAATCAGCTTCCTGATACATTAATGTACTGCCTGAAAATGTTTTACGCTCGACTGGAGTACAAGCCTCGGGCTCTCTTTCTCTCCTCTCCCCCTCCCTCCCTCTCTCTCTCTCTCTCTTCCCCCACTCTTTCTCCATGGATACAAAATAGAAATCCCTCCGGCTAATTCATCCAGCGTATAATTTCACTTTCTCA
The DNA here is from genome assembly GCA_030522545.1 of Cremastinae sp. A BG-2022a. Taxonomy (NCBI): domain Eukaryota; kingdom Metazoa; phylum Arthropoda; class Insecta; order Hymenoptera; family Ichneumonidae; species Cremastinae sp. A BG-2022a. Next base: position 18,007 of record JAPYYW010001895.1, on the reverse strand, counting down.
CACATTCTCCAGCAGACTGCTTTGTACCGCAAACCAACCACAAAATTCAATGCAGCCCCCGTGAAACTTGAGACAAGTAGTCGTAACATATCGCGGAGAAAATTTAAAAAAGTACCCTCGCATCACGTCACAATTGTTAATTATATTTTTCAGTGGAAAAAAGTTTGCCTCTGTCTGGTAGAATTAAAAAAGTTTGAAAACATTTGTTCCACGAAACTTTTCTTGATGTTATATTGCAACAAAACATCATGAATCATCGCAGCCCTTATTTTTTTTACATCATCAATTCGTAGTTCTTATTTGAGAGTATTTTATTCTTTCCTTCACTGAAAATTTAGCTAGAACAATACATATTTATTAGAAATAATTAATCAATTTTCAATTGAATCAACAAAGAATTTAGTTCAATCTACAAAAAAATTATTGTTGAATATATTGGGGCAATTAAACGTGTTAGATTTTAAAAAATTGGATTTCAATGGTGGAACTGTTTCTAAGTTTGTCTCGTCATTTTTATGACAAATGAAAATTTATTTTACTTTAAAAATAAAACAATTCAAAGCGAACGTGAAAATAACGAGCCAACAGAAAAGTTTTTTTAATCAGCTTGCACAAGCTTCGGGTTTTTGAACGATTTATTAGAACAGCATATTTAGAACTTTTATTATAAGACCGAATAAAACGTTAATTACAATATTGTCCAATTTCTGTGAAAATTGACTAAATCGTTCAGAAATTATTAACGAGTATCAAATATTACCACTCCTATAATAACGACTCTAGATGATGACTCTAGATATTATACTTCATGACAATAATGAAAAATATATTTAATAAAAATGTCACATTTTTGTTGATAATGCAAATTAAATAATAAAAATACTATCGACCAATAGTAAAAAGTTTTTCATATCCCCATTTCTATGTTAATGTAGTAAAATGCGAAAGAGACAATTTTTGTTTTTATTACTTCGAACAATTAATATTCCTTCAGTTCAATTTAAAAATAAAATTGTACTCTGATGATGTTATTTTACCTACAAAAATATTTCATAAAAACATCATTTTAAATCAAAATGATGAAAAGTAAAATAGTATGCATACAGCATAGAGGTATTATGTATAAATAGGCTTTAATTATACAGATTTTCATTTTTTAATCCCCAATCGGTAAATTAAAAAGAAAAATCTTAAATCACGTATGTCTGTGGAAATTTCACGATTCTGCAAGATCGAAAATAACCGAGGAAAAGAGTCAAGATCAAATCTTTAAAAAATATAGGTTATAAAACGTGTATGTGTCGTGAAGGGAATAATCTAAACTGGTCGGTATAGTGTAATGGACATTTTTCTCTTGGGGATAGCCATCGATTGCAATCGGTCGTAAGAGCGTTCGAAATGTACGTAAAATTTCAGTTTGAAAGGAACATACGTGCACATATTTGATCGAAGGTGAAAAAAAAATCGAATTCCTCGCGTACTCATACGTTAAAAACTTACCCTTCCCTTGCGTTTCCCTGCTTCGATCGACACCAGAATTTTTCCCATTTCCGGTTGTTCGCGCTCCTAGCTCGGGCCAGCGAAACATTATTCATTGCTTTATCTCGGGTTCGATATCAAATTATTTCGGTGGTAAAAAGAAAAAGCGATGAGTAAAAAATGATGGAGGATAAGACGAGGTAGGAGGAGAAAAGAGGTACGTGTTCCTTGTACAACTTTTGCCCAGTGCTTTTCTTTTCTCGATATTCCAGAATAAACGTCCCATAAGGCTTCTGGACGGAAAAGTTTGAATATCATTCACCGGAAGACCGTAGGGAAAAAAAATACCCCTGAAAAAATGTCATTTGGAGAATTTCAGCTGGGAATTTTTATATTGTCCCGAAAATGGACAACCGTAAGATTCTTTTCCTCCAGGTATATACGATACTTCGAGGAAAGAGGAAAAGATCGGAGAGCAACATGAAAATTTGTACGTGAATTTCAACAATTTTAGTTCCCAACCCAAAAGCTTGAGATCGATGAAATTTGAGGATTTTCTCATCCGCACCGGTCCATGCGAGCATACCGTGGTCTATGTACAGCGACTGTGGCTATTTCCTTTTTTACGACCGAGATCGTCTTCCATTCTGCAAAAAGGTCTACCCTCCGAGCACGAGCGCGTATATTCACCTGTATATGTGTTTTATGTATACATATATATACGTTTTTAAAAGCGGGGCATCGTCCTCGTGAAAAAGACGACGAAAGAGCCAATGCGTCAGCGACGATCTGACATTTTCCTGGGATGCGGTTAATGCCGTAAGACTCGCCGAGAGAAATGTCACGCGAGAGCTCCCAAGCTTCTACGACGAAAAGACGATCAATGAGATCAGTTCAAATGTCATTCATAAATACACGCTTCTTCCCTCGTCTTCTCTCTTCCCTCGGTCCCGCGCCAATTACGATGAAATTTATTCCACTTTCAGCGTGAAGAATTCATAAGAAAAGCTCTGGTCGAAAAAGTGTAAAACGACAGTTCGTACCGGTCGCGCGCGTCATTTCGTTCTCACTCATTCATTCTTTGCAATTTCGAATTTCTCCATTTTTTGAATCACTTATTTTTGACCGAGTCACTTGTTAAATTTGTTTCACGGTTTTTGTCACAGATATTTATTATTGATTTTTTAAGATAAATTGGCGACAATTTTTGGCTTTTCAATGAACAGCGACATCTGTGGTTACCACGGACTCTCTGAGGATCAATTTTATCTACCAAATTTTGCGTGTTAAGAGATTATACTACCTTCCGAGTATAATTATTATCTCGCTAAAAAGTATGAATTCCCCTGGAAAGGATCAGAGAGATTATCAAAAATCGGTAAAAACTACGAATACCCCTGGAAAGGATCACAGAGATTATCAAAAATCGGTAAAAACTACGAATACCCCCTGGAAAGGATCACAGAGATTATCAAAAATCGCTAAAAAGTATACGAATACCCCTGGAAATGATCACAGAGATTACCAAAAATCTCATTAAACGTGAGTAATATCTATAGGCCATCCTACTTACACTTATTGATGTGCTAAAAGAGTACGAACTCGTGTTCGTTTCCAGCACTTTTCAGCCATGAATCAGAACGGGAAAAAACGATGAGAAAAATTGGATAAGGTCCAAGATTTTAAATAAATTCGCATTTAACGTTCGTCAAATAATATACGAGAATCGTTTCAATAATTTGAACTTTTTTTCATTATTTTAAATTTATATCAATTACATAATATGTCAACGTATTTATAAGCGCACGTTTTGAGTCTTTCTAGGAAAATTTATAAATCGCCCGACATTGCGCCGATACAAAATGACGATTTTGTGGTGGAATGATAGCTCTGGCTTTAGTACCTCGCCCTAACAGTGCCCTTTTAAATTTTCAATAATTTACATTCGATAAAAAGATTTTTGTAAAATATTTTTAAAAAAATTTATGCCATGACTTTTTTTCTCAAATAATTTCAGTATAATCTCATTTTTTCTCACTTTTATCAACTTTTTTATTAACAAATAGCAATAAAAAATTGAATAACGTTTATTTTAATTTTTTCAATTTTTGGCAGAAGACTTCTATAAAAATAAAAATAGGGGGAAAAGATATAAAGAAAATAATTTTTTCATATTGTTTTAATGCAATTTGTTGATAAACATATTGATAAAAATCAGAGAAAATAAGATTTTAGAAGCTGTAACTCCATGTAAAAACATGATGACGTTTACTTAAGCGCATTACTGTAGCTTGAGGTTGGCATAATATATTGCCACCAAATGCTCGACAGGGAATTTACCTCGAAGTGCAACAATTATATAATCGGCTCACTGTTGCTCGAAAATCGGATCTCGTACTGCAGCTCCCAGTGTCGGCCCAAATATTGACCGTATTGTAAGCGTCGGCAATTTTTTCAAAATATATAATGCATATAGTTCGATATATGCCAAAATGTTTTTTGTCCAATAAAATACAATAAAATATACGTTAAAGGGATTGTGCTCGTTTCACCACTCGTTTTTGTTTATTTTTTACCCATTTTCTACTACTGGATACGTTTTTTCAATTAAATTGAGGTTATATCCCACGTACCTTCGTTTTCCTTTGTTTTTTTATAGCTAACTTATAATCGGATTTTAAAAAAGCAATAGTATATATTTATGTCCTCGACTTAAATAGTAATTAATTTCGAGTTATTATTACAATATTTTCTAATAGGAAAATAAATCGATAATAGATTATGCCTTATTGTCTTAAGAAAACACGTTGTCTTGCGTCTTGTTTTTTTAAACGAAGGTGCTCAATAATAAATTTGGTGATCCTCTTAAAAATTTTATCGAGTATTCGGTCACTTTATCTCACTCTGAAATTTCCAATATCATTTTGGTACTTAAATTTAAATATTTTGATCATATATTTTATTCCATAACTCGTTATATTCCACTTTTTTTTACACAACCGTAGACGCAGTTGTAGAAGCACATAAAAATATTATGTCTTATCTCGTCTATGAAACCATAAATAAACAATAAAAAAGATATATAATACGAGCAAAGATTATTTCTCATATTGCACAACGACACCTGATTTTTTCGAAGTTTTTTCACACGGATATATTTTCCGCAAGCCCTTATTCTTCTTCCTCTTCTTCATGCTTTTTTCTCTTTGGGTTTTTCATCACGTGTGTGTCTGAAAAGGTCAGTGCGTAGCTCTCTGCTGTCTCTCCCGTTCACACGTTTTCCCTTATTTTTGTTTACAGCCCTTCCCATCATGAGAAGCAAAATTGTTGGCGCACTCTCCACCTCTCATTCCCAAAAAATCCTGACACGCATGCATTCACGAAAAAAAAAAACACGTGCACTCGAATATTCGCCAAAATTCGTTGAAAAAAATATTACGAATAGGTTTTACGTTCCATTTCGACAATTTCCATGTTATTCTTCTCTACATGCATTCACTTTGTTGTCGAAATTCAGCCATCGAGGAATGAAAAAATAACAATGGACTAACAACGTGAATTTAGCATAGCAGCATTTGTTTACATGTAAATAATCGATACGATTCGTTAGTAAACAGATCCGAATTGGTGAACTGTTTGTAAATGCATAGAATTTTATTCGACTGCATTGATTGACAAAAAAAACTTTTAGAAATAATAAATGATAAATAAAATTTAATATTAAAAGAGAAGTCTCGTTATTGATAATTTAAAGAGTTGCTTGAAATAATTCCAAATATAATTTTTCAACAAACTGCATAATTTTTGCTCGATATCACAAGCAAATGGATGTAACATTTGAAGATACTTGACTGAGAAAAATTCTTAATAATCACGTTGAAAATCCTTTCTATGATTTTTTAAGGAAGTATCTTTAAAAATCAAATCTCATGATTTGAATTTCAGTTTACAGACTTAACTCTAAATCCTCCTGTACGAGTTTGCATGGACTTTACATCTAAACGTTTAAAATAAAACTACCAACGCTCAAATATATAAACATATTTTGTTGAAGAAATTACCTACGAGACACTCTACACAAGAAAAAACAATTAAATGTGACGATTACGTCAAAATCTCCTTAATGGTAAATCGTTTTTTTAAAAATAATTTACATGTTCATAAAAATACATAGTAAAATTATCAATAATAAAAATAAGTGAATCTATACATAATTAGTGTCTCTTTCCTGCTGACTTTCTTATATTTATTTAACTATGTTGAAAGTTTAAAAAATCTGAACTAAAGTTCAAGCAAAGAATCGATCTTCGTTCTTCAGTTTTCAGTCTCACGTGAGTCATTTCGTCAGTCTCATACAATTACAGTTATTACGTTTTCTGACGCTCTCTCCCTCTTTTTTTTCGCATAAAAATTGCGTAGTAAAGTTACGGAAATTACGCATATTATCGCGGTGCCTATTTTCGCAGAAAATTCATTTTCTTCTTCCTGCACGGAAATTGACTGACTGATTTTTTATTCGTCTGGAACAACAATCCTATAATAAATGTCTGTCGCTCGTATATCATCAACAACAAAATTTAGGTATGCTATTGGTATAAGCGTAAAGTCTCCACTTGAGGTATTACTTTCACGTAGTTGCAGATTTTTTAGAGGCAAAACGAGGGCAAAACAAATTAGAAATCACATAATTGGCTGATTATATTTCAACAAAATAAATTTCGACCAATATAATTAATTTACAGATTTAACTCCGCCTGAACCGAGACGAAATCGTTAATCCCATCCCAAAAATCGAACAGATTCAATTCAACATCCAAACTGAATAAAATTAAAAAAAGGTACGAATTCCTGTCCGATTGCGAAATCAATTTCATATTTGTAATAATTTTGTGAAAAAGACTCTTTCGTTGCTTTTCAAATAAAACAATTATTCGTGATTTATTGCTAACTCATGGTGTTTGCACAATTTATTGAAATGGCGAAAACCTCCAATTTCAAAATTCATCTTTGATAAAATATCTCCGAAGAGGTAACTACCTCGATGGTTCTCCTAAATCGTTGAATTAGTACATTGGAGCCTTCGAAAGTCATCAAGAGATATTGAGAACATATCGGAACAATTATTTCAATTATTCGATGATCCTACATTTTTATGCGATAAATAGGTTCTTTATGTAAAAATCTACTTATAACAAACTTTATATTCATTATTTAAAGATAATAAAAGTGTAATTTTTCAATTGAAGTTGTGAGAGATGTTTCTTTAATACCTATATGCTAAAAACCGATAACCTATTTTTTTTACAAAACGTTTAAAAAAGTCATTTTTAATCATTTAAAAAAGAATTAGGCCATTGTAAATATATTTATTTCGTACAAGAAATATCTTAATTAGGTGAAAATTTTCGAAAAATCATTTCTTATCTAGTGGGTGCCCACACCACAAATCACATACCCATTCTACAAATTTGATGTGTATCCAATTATATCATCAGTAATTTTTGCTCAGTTTCGATGAATCAGGACACGCTTCTTATAAGCAGTGTATAAAACCATTGGAAACTCTGAAATTTTATCTAAAGTTCTGATACGTAAGATCAACTTTTGAATCATTTATATTTCCTCATTTTCTCCAATGAAGTCGTTCATAGTTGGATTAAACAGGCTCACCCATGAGTGTCAGCATAAAATTCGTGTTAGTATATGATTATGAATGCGGATAGTCCTGTCGTATAAAATATGATAAAAGAGGTTAGTATAACAGGACCTGAGAGAGGTTTGCAACTCAGGAGAATGTGATTAAATACAGTAGTGCATACTGGGGCAACCAAATTTTAATCAAGAAGTAAACGTTTAATAAATGGCAAATTGATGTATCAATTAAACGTCAACTAGAAATAACAGATTTGGAATAGCGTTCATCGAATACGAGCCGCGATGAAAACATTCCCAATGCGGGAAACCAATTCGTTCTGTTTTTTAAAAAAATGTTTGTACGCTGTTCCAAATAGAAATACGATGAGTTTGATACAGTATACATAGAATGGGATCGAAGCTAGATGAAAAAGGGATGAAAAGCGAGAAGAGGACGATGAAAATGCTGAAAACGACGCAACGATTGGATTGGACTATCGGACCCAGAGTTTCGTAGAAGCATCGAGAGCGCACGTATATAAACCGGCGTTGGCCCTCTTATTTACCTACCAACTTGCTGAATATATAAATACGTGTGGAGCATGCATTTTTTTCATCTGCTCTATGCCACATATATATGGCATTCATTCTACTCCAAAAGAAGACCTCGACAATCAAACTCGTTGGAACTTTCGAAAACGACTTGTCTCCTCCTTTTCACATTTTCTTCATCCAGATGATATAACCGACAGTCTTGTTTAATACAGACATTCTAGAGATACGCCTGGTACAGACATCCGTATACTTATTCACTCGCACCATGAAATATTCCAACAGATGTATGTTTTATCAAAAGTTCATTCTACCAATTGCACCTTAAGGAACTTTCATTAATTAAAATAATACCAATTATATTTTATAAACTCGCACAATACAAATATTCTAATAGAATTGTAAGCTCTGCTAGTTTGTAAATTGTAATTGCACAAACTCGCACAAATGTGATACGCCGAAACGTTCTTAGTGTCACTCTTAAAAAAGCTGATAGTAAGGAATGATGAAATTAGAAAAATATAAAGTTTATTATGGAACAAATTATGTGTCAAAATACAATATATATTGTACAAATACAATACAATACAAAATTGGTTTTAGAAAAATATAAAGTTTATTATGGAACAAATTATGTGTCAAAATACAATATGTTTTTGGATGTTGATTCTTGTTATACTCAAAAAAGATTGCTGGTCTTATTCCTGATTTCCAATTTTAAAGCTAGACTTGTGCCAGGTAAAATGGTCGCGAAAATCATTAAATGTCCCTGCTTATGAGTTTATCGATTATAAAAATACTAAAGTCTCTAATTTTTTAATATAAGTCGAATTGGTTAAAGCGACAGAATTACCTTAGTGGGCTCTTACGAGAAATTATGAAAACTGTCCAATTTCAATAATGAATACCTCAAGATTAAAATGTCAGAAGTTATGTATTGTATTAATCTCAATGAAGATATCTTGGACAATTGTACATCATCGAATTATATACCTAAAGATATACAATCAAGGGCATTTTGAACCGAAAAGACTCGTATTTTGAAACAACACAAAGACGTAAATGGCAAACGGACCAAAAGCAATGGCGCAGACGGATCATAGAAAAAATACGAGCATACGTATATAGAAATAAAGGAGCGAGGGGGGGGGCATCAAAGGACGTGAAACGAAGGTGGCGTTATCCTACTTTCGTCAAGTCTTTTCTTCTTCAATTCCTTCCCTAACCAGCCTTTTTCCAACGAGATTTGACAGCCAACAGTCTTCGCTACATTTCTTATTCAAAATGACATGTACGTATGTATATGCACTCTCATTTCTCTATATTCTCCCCTTATGCCCTTATGATCTGATTTTCGAGGTTTTTTTTATAACAGACAGACTTATATCTATTTCTGCTCCATCCAACGAGAGGTCGATAGGCAATATCGTGTTTTATTTCCACAAATTTTCGTGAAATCTTCATAACATATCCTAAAAAAAGGATCCAATTTTTATTCCTCGCTGAGTTTCTTCCAACAAAATATCTCGAAAATACAAAAAGCTTCAAATGTGGACCATATTTCACAGAGTTGGAACGTTATTTCTACTATCGCGTTTCGATCGGATAGACCAACAGTGAGATGCTTCTTTCGATTCTGCGGTTATCGTGATTTATCAGAAATTCCGATCGATTTTTATCACGGGCTGATTATCATTATTCATTTACCCTGGACATGAATAAACTTTTACAAAGTCAGATGAAACAAAGAAATGCGATGCGTGTTTATCGTGAATTTTTTTTCGAATTCGTTTTCAAAATAAGTGGTAGAAATATAGACAGAAAACAAGATCGTAGAAAATATATCACAGTATAAAAGGTGCATTTCAAAATAATGCATAAAGAGGTAGAAATCGATCTTGCTTTCAAGAAAAATAAGAAGCATTTCACAAATATAATGATGTATAGCATGCCCTCATCGATTTAAAAACTACTTGACTTCTATCCGATTTATATACAACATGATAACTCTCAATATATAAATATTTGTATCTCTTGCCAATGCCATACAGTTATTTTCATGAATCACATTGCAGAGAAAAAAAAAGAGGATCAAGAGAGAATACGCTTTTAGAGTACACACGAAGACAAAGATTGATCGAAAATATTTACAAGGCGATGATACAGACGTTAAATAAAAGCAAAAGTTCTCATCAGTTTATTACTTTTACGAGCGACAGCGCGACCGCTTTTTATGATATATTTACACTTTATACAATTTCGCACAATGCTCTATATTTCGATTAATTAATTAGAGGTTTCATTTCTTTTTTAATATAAGTCCGCATCGATATTTTTTTAAAAGTATTTTAAATCAATATTATAAATTTGAAACACTAACCTAAGTTCACTTTTCGTATGATTGAAAATAACTGATACTGGCACTCAATTGAACTTGTCGAATTATTTCAACAAAATGTTTTTCGGTAACGAACTACCCTTCGAGACCCGACACGTCTTGCCTGGACACTTTACACCGGACTACTAATTCAAAATTCAATCGAAAATTGAAACAATCAAGACCGTGTTCGGTTTTTCACTCGACCTCGACCGATCACCATGGAAACAATGACCGAGGGATTAATGAAAATTTGAAATTTTTTTTTCCTCGTTACGCTCAACGAATTTTCTCTCTTTTTTATGTTTATGATTCTTGAATTATTCAGGTATATTTATCCATCAGGTATATTTGATATAAATAATCGAAAATTGTGATTCAAGTTTTTTTTTCACGTGAGCTGACGATGAGAAAATTTAGCATGTTCAAGGACCTCCAGCCTGATTTTTTGAGTTTCAAAATAGAAAACTCTCGAAATTTCAGGTGGCAATATCTTTTCGTATCCTCAAATTGGTAAATCCTGAAAATTTTTGCAAGACAAAATGAATGATTTTACATCAAGGCCATTATTTTCAAAACAGTGCACGTTGAATTTTTTTTAATGAGTAGAGATTAGTTCGCACAATGCGCACTATTCCGATGAATTGATTAGAGGCCTCGTGTCTTTTTTTAATATAGGATATGCATAATTATCATGTAGAAAAAAAAGATAACCTTTTCAAACAAAATGAAAACTGAAGGTAGTATAACTCCGCAAAATCGTGTTTTGAGACAGATTTTCTTAAAGAATTGCACAGATCTTCTTTAATGTCACATGAAAACCTGTGTCAAATTTTACAAAGCTTTATCATCTATAAATATATTATACATTGAAAATCGTTGCTGTTTCGAATCTTTCATAAGAGCTCATGAAAGAACCATTATTTTAAAATTAATATCTAAGTAACTTTGCGGTAACTTTGCTCTACATGGTAGAGCCTGTTTTAATTTTGCATACACTTTAATACAATGCTAAAGATCTGTGCAATTTTTGAATAAATTCTATCTCAACATTATTCAAGTGATGATTTTACATTTATAGTTAACACATACGGACAAACTTTTTAAGGAACTGTCCCGGTTGTACTACCTTAAGGTGGTTGGTCTGTATAGTCAAATCCAAACTTTTCTGCTGTTTTGATAATGTTTTTCTAACATTCACAGTAATTTGCGAAATTAAGTTTATTAAGAAAAGTTGTTGCAAATTAATTAAAAAACAACATACTTTGAATTTAAGACTATCCAAAATCAAAAATGCTAGATATACTTGATGAATAATTAACACATTTTTTACGATAGATTTTTCTAAAAAAATTAAAAAAGTTTCTTTTATGTTTTATAAAACTCTCTGGAAAATTTTAAGAAACTTCACCGTCTGGAATCCGGTGATACTCGATAATGAATATCTCGAGTCATATGCAAAGAAACTTCTTAAAATTTAATACACACATGTACATGGCATTAAAAATAGTTTATGCAAAATTTTAACAAAATCCTAAAAAAAATCATTTTGTGGATGTACTAAGTTAATGGTTTCAGTATTGTATAGTATACGCAAAAGTATACGTAGTAAAAAATGCTTGATCCAGTCGATAATAAGCAAGGAATAGAAGTGAAAAGCCTTTTGAAGTGGAAAAAAATAATAAGTTGAAAAAAAACTGCCAATTTTTCACGGCTGTGTTCATTCGGCTTCACCAAATAATAAGCTGTGTCAAAGATTTCTTAGAAGCTCATTTCATGAAAGCAGATACAGCCCTAAAAGAGATAAATTCAAGAAGTTATATTCCTGTTAGACATGTATATTTAAAGTGTACACGCGTACTGGGAGGACTACGAGCAATTAAATTTATCGTGTTATTAATATCGCGCGTTTTCTGCCTCTGTTGCTAACTGCTCTTTGCCTGGAGTACAAGAAACTCAATTCCGTATTCTCAGAAACGTGGTGAGACGGAAAGAGGAAGATGGATAAACGATCTACAAAACTATATAATTCTCACGACGAAATTTCTCGTTGCGACGAATAAATTTATACAGAAAATTTCTGCTCTCATCGTTTCGCGGAATCTCGGTATCTCATTTCGTCAGTTTTATCTTAATAACTTGCAGGCTTAAGGGAACGAGCGGTAAACCGATGAAGTAGAAACAGAATGAGCCAGAGTGAAAGACCAAAATATATTCACCATATTCGAGTGAAATATTGCTGTGGAGAATGTCAATTAAAACACAAACATAACATTGTTATTATTCGAAGCAGTCGATGAAAATTTCTGCTCACTACTATAGGCACACGCATTTTTTTTCCCTTCTTGGTACGATTGTCACTGGCTCACTTTAAGAATAGATTGAAAATGTCCCCACGATGCCGGAAGGGTTTCTCGTTCCTTCAAATATAATAGAGGGTGACTACTGGTCCAAGTGTAGAAGGTTATAAGAGAGTCAGGAGAAAGGGGATGCTTCCGAGAGAGCGTCCCCGTAGGAATTATCCTCCTTCCACAGGGTTGCTGATCTTGCTCTTTTTTCTTATTCCCTCTTCTTTTATCTCTCAGGAAAGCGGCCATTTCTTTTTCACGCTGTGCGCCACTCCGGGCTCTCCCTCTCAGTCCCTTTGAGAGGGAAACATTTTAAGTATATTCATACAATTTACCTTCTTTTTTCGAGGGATGTATGCATATAAATAGATAAAAATGAAATCTATTCGCGTGGAAGAAGACCGAGCAAAGTTCATAGATTGTCATTACGATATAATGGATATTCCCATATATAAGATATTTAATTCTTTGCCTTTAACTTCGCAGACACACACACACACGCACACACACACTCTCTCTCTCTCTACCCATTTTCTTTCCTTTCATCAGGATTATTTGTTATCTTCGTACCACTTTTTGCGTTTATTACTTTTTAAATGAAAATTGATCAAAGGTTTACTGGAAGCGAATTACTTCAACTTGCATTTCGTTTGTTGAAGATGAAAACGTTGAATAATACATAATTCTCTTCCATACAAGTAAAACTAAGAATAAAATGCCCAATTGTCTCCTTTTTCAAGCTATGGTAAAAGTCAGGAATTTTCTTCCAAATAATAAGCTATAAATTTTATTTCAACATCGAATAATGAGACTTCGTTACACGAAGTTATTCAGTTTTCTGAACTCGAGTGTGTAGTATTATCCTCTAAAGTGTGCATCTTAAACCAAGAATTGCCTCTATATTTATCCTTATAGTCATTTCTGTATCAAGAAGCGCGACAGCGACTCGAGGCAAGTGTATTTACAGCCGAGAGTGGCCGCGACTCTCATTATCTCGAAATCAAGTGAATTTTGACCGACTTTGACCAATCTAAATTTTTAATAATTAATATTAACCCTCGGACGGGCGAGTGGGGTCTTTTTGGACCCCAGAAAATTTGAATTCGCGTTTTACCATGGACATTTCTTATCCCGTTGTTTTTAAATACATTTTTTAATGTATTTTTCTTTCAAATAAAAAATTTTTTTCAAAACTTGCAACTTTGCAACTTTGTTCGTAAAAAATTCCATGTTAACAAGTTCGTAAATTATTTTTTGTTTTCCTCTCTCTGAGTGCAAAGATTTACTCTGATGTAGACTTATTTACTATCTAGACTTGTTTTTTATAAAAATACTAATTTTTTTCATAATAGATTTAACGTTGATGTTGAGTAATAAGTGTTCTGGCAATATGTTGAAAATTTTTATATTTAAATATCAGTTCCTTGAAATAATTATGCTTCCCCTCAAACCTGACTAACATGCCCTTAACATGCCCACGAGGACCGATTTACTTAATGATATTCGGATTATGGGTCATAAAATGATGTTTTGGTATGCCAAGCTTTATCTCAGGTACCTGATACTAAATTTTATACATAGAGTAATACATAGAGTGAACAGCCAGAAACGTTGACAAGGTTTTATTGCTGAACAGGTATGGGCGAAGTTCAATAATTTTCTGAGAAATGAAAATTTTTCATTATGTGATGCTTATTTCATCGATGGTGCAATGAACATATCATTCATTGAAAACTTTTTATTTTTCAAGAAAGTATCGCGACCTCTGTCCATTCCTGTTGCTGAAAACATCGATTTTTAATCCTGTGAAATCAGCAAGTAACACCGCTCAACATCTTTTACCAAACACACAGGTGTTATTATTTTACACCATTTCCCTTCACCACTCACACAATTTGATTAAAACCGCAAAATTTTTCACAGTGTAGTATTATTACAACATAAAATGAACAATTTTAACACCAAGTTAATTATTTCCAAATAAGCATTATATTTAAATTTTTTTCAGAAAATAAGAAGGATTAGTTTTTTTTAACAAAATTAGTATTTTGGAATTTAAGTTATATTGGATTGAATAACAAATAAATAAAATATACGTGGCTTTTATAAATAATTCCAAAACGTTGCAATGAAGATAATATATCGTCGCGGCTTCTTTCGGCTATGAGTATATTTATCCAAAATCACTACAGAGATTCTTAATAATAATTATATAGTCGTTATTATTTATTTTCAGAAAGAAAGTGATCGAAGGTCTTCGGATCATTGATAAAAATGTACTCTTTGAAAAACCACTTTTGCATAACGATAGAGATTTATGGGACTTTGATCTACGTTGATAGAACGCTATAACTATAGAAATTCCAACGAATTTCTCGCTTAGTGGATCAACAAAGAGGCAAATAGTTGAAAAGTAAAGAACATGGCGGTAAACGGTGAGAAAGATGACAAAACCACGATGGAATCCATTCATATTATCATACGGTTGCATTCAAAGGTGAAGAATTTCCCTTTTCTTAGATGTGCTTCGCTATGTTTGGGAAAGGCACGAGTCGCAGGCGCGAGAGAGGCTCCTTTGATAGATCGCACAGTGTGGCAAAAGCCACAGCGCAACCGACATTTCTGTCTCGCTTAACCTAACCGTTCTCCATCCATAAGTAGACGTTCGTTTCGAAATACCTTTACCGCATCTCCACTTGCTCTTCGAAGGGCAGATACTTCGAACGATGGCCAACACTATCGCGAATAATTAATATTGCGGTCCGTTTGCGCGAGTAATCACAGCAGTACTTCGCTTCAACCAACAGCTTACACTGGTCCAAGGCCCTAAATCTTCCATTTGTTAATAGCCTTTATTCTCCTGCTCTCTATCGTTGAATTACATACGGATAAAAGCTTCTGAATATCTCTACCAGCGTTCACTCACGAAATTAAGGTAGTTCTATCATAAAATCGTTTTTTTTTTAGGATTTTGTTGAAAACTGGCAAAAAATTTCTTTGATATAATATGCAATTGTAAATTGAAATTTAAGAGATTTTACTACGTAGAAATCGAGATATTTATTGTCAAAAATCACTATTTTCTGCAGTCTCCCGCATAAGAACACGTGTTAAATAGTTGTTTAGTATAGAGCTACGAAATTTATGATGAAATTCCGTTTTTTTTTGGTTTTTAAAGTATTTTTAAATTTTTATTAATAATGGTTTTAGATGTTTGACATTGGCAATATTTGGGCCATGTAGTACACACAGAAGTGACTCGTAACTTTTTAAGGTCTAGACCGCTTAAAAAATCGATTGTTCCTTAAAGACCCAGTGTACATACCGCGTATCGAAAATATAGAGTTAGGAAAAGCACATTTTTTTGGTAAATTCACTAAATCCTTTTTTTAATATACTTTTTAATGATTTTTTGCGCGTGCTTTTCACTACAATGGGATAACGCAAAAATCTTAGATTTTCATTAAAAAATATCAAAAATCAAGGTATCAAAAATTATTGCGGTTATCCTATATTATATACTTCATAATATCGAAACTTTATTACAATAGTCCTTATGATTATATTATGACAGATTCTTGTCAATTTCTTTATTGGTAATAGTGCGAAAGACGTTAAACAGAGCATTCTTGTCAATTTTTCTTTATCAGGTCTAGTGCAAAAGGCCTGAAACCTCAGTTTACTTTCTGTTTCATACGTTTCAATGTATTTTATTAACACGAGCAACAACGCGGTCGCTTTTTTCTCTTCGACATGTTTAAATTGATATTTTGCGATTCTTCTATAGGCAGATATTTCATATAACCTCGCATAAAACGCTCCATTCCGATGAAGTGATTATATGCTTTATGTCTTTTTTAAAATAGGATATTTGATTGAATAAGCTTTTAAAATTTAAAAAAAAAATTCAAAAAATGTTGCAAATTTTTTTTTGAGAACACTGAGTCTTCTATAGAACCATGAAATCTTCAATTAGCGATGTCTTACCTTTCTCTTGACGAAATAAACTTTATTAAGGGTGAATTATGGAGACGATGCGAATCTCCCTAATTTTCTGCTCACAATATGTTCTGTGGGCCTCGCACTTCACTTCACCACCGCACCACACGAAATTCAATACTTTTTCTATTTCTTGAAATCAAGTTAAAAAGCAGAAAAAGCATAATTTATGATGAAAAATCGATGAATTTAATAGTCTTGAAATAGACTATATATAATGTTTAATATAATGGAAATTATACTGATGTGTACAAGAAAATAGTGGGATCGAGATTATTTGTATCAATTTTACAGTAGTTTAATCCATACCGAACTGTTTTGAAATATTTTGAAATGACATTATAAATTAGAAACACTAAACTATTCACTTTTCGTATGATTGAAAATGACTAGAACTGACACTCAATTGAACTTGTTGAATTATTTCTACGAAATGTTTTTCTGTAACGAACTACCTGGCAAAACCCGACACGTCTTACCCCGATACTCTATACCGGCCTTCTAATTCCAAATTACGCCATATCGACCGATCACCATGGAAACACTAATGACTGAGGGATTAACGAAAATTTAAAAATTTTTTTTCCTCGTTACGCTCGACGAATTTTCTCTCTTTTTTTTATGTTTACGATTCCCGAACAATTCAGGTACATATGTCCAGGTATATTGGATATAAATAATAGAAAATTGTGTTGCAAGTTCTTTTCACATGAGCTGAGAAAATTTAGCGTGTTCGAGGACCTCCAGCCTAATTTTTCGAGAATCGAAAATAGGAAAATTTCAAAATTTCTAGTGGCGATATTTTTTGGTGTCCTCGACGATATCGACTACATAATGGGTAATTCCTGAAAATTTTTGCAAGACGAAATGAATGATTCAAACATCAAGGCCATTATTTCCAAAGCAGCTCGTTGAATTTTATTTTATATGAGTAGAGATTAGCCAAAATTTAATGCACTCCGCATAATACACTCTATTCCGATGATTCGATTACAGGCCTTATGTTTTTTTAAATATAGGATAGGATAAAAAGTTGGCAAGTTTTTTCAAACAAATTTTGTAGCTGAAAACTTCCAAACGTTATTTTACACAGAAAACATTTAACTTTTAACTAAAAATTTTTAAAGATATTTTCTTGATAAATGACTAATGTTAACTTTTCCGTGAAATCTTCTCAAGAAAGTCTGCTACATTTTTAAAAATCACATTCCCGCATGATAGTACCAACGAATAAATGAATATCTTTTGAGAAAACGAAAATTCGCAATAAATCATTTGAATAAGCTGCTACTTAATTTAACTTTGTCAGCTATATCTACCAGCTTTTTCAACTGATATTAAAAGATGATAAAAGAGCACGAGATCAAAAAGAATATAACAAGAGAATAAAAGTACCTTTGGTCTCTTTTCAATCAATCTGACGTCATGACTTATGCAAGCATATCTCTTCCAGTGTTTGTATTTCAGTCGAGACAGGACAGGAGCAATACAAGAATTTTCAAAAGTAATAAAATATATAATTCATCTACACTTTTTTATAGTATTTCATAATAGACAAGTGTAAGATACAATATGCAATCTTCGAGTGTTTGTATTTCAGCCGAGACAGGACAGGAGC
>JAPYYW010001894.1:0-44701 GCA_030522545.1 Cremastinae sp. A BG-2022a | reverse complement strand
CTTTCATCCTCATTAGGATAGGGTTTACATGTTAAATACATAAATTTTAATCGTCAATATTTACAAATTTAGTACCGCAAGGACTATTAAAATAAAATTTTAAAACTAATTTTTTTGGGAACGTCCTTAAGGATTTATGAGCGATGCTTTTGAAAATATAAGAATTTTATAAATTTTTGGTATTTTGTTCTGTTTAAGTGTATATGAAAAAATTTCGTGCCAAATTTGAAATCGTTTTACTGAATGGTTCAAGAGTTAATAAATTTCAAAATTTGCACAGAATATAATTTTTTAAATACTAGAATCTCGTGAATTTATATATGAGCCATTCCACGCCATTTCGACCACTTTTAGACCTGACCCCTTTCGATTTGGCTGAAACTTTTTTATTATTTTCTACCCTATTGAAAAAATCTCTGAGAATTTTTAAAAAATTTTTTCACCCGATCCAAAAAATGTTATGAATTTTTGAAAAAGTTATGGCTATTAAAAAAAAATAAATATATTTCGCAGGGAGGGAATGTAGCACTTTCCCCCCCAAATCAGGGAAGAAAGTCGAACTTTCGATGAAGGTGTTAAAAAAAAGTGTTTACCGGAATTTCCTGGAGCCAATTTTGGATTCTGCATCGTCGTTTTATCGGCAAGCTTACTATCCACGCTTACCACCGATTTCGGTGGCGGTTCGGTCGGTTTTAGAAAAATCAGCGTATTCTTCGATGAGCGATTGAAGACCTCTTGCAGCACATTTCCCTGAATATTTCTCACGTTCGTGAAATGAATTGTCTTTCTTGGTATCACGAGACACTTGGGAACCTCACTGGGAACATTTGCACTTGATGTGATCGGGACTTCCGGTACTTTAGCCGCGGCCGGCACGACGATCGACGGGATTCTGATTTTTGTATTTTGCGTAAATTTTCCAATTTCGGGAAACTTATCGGAACGGCAATCCCCGGGCTCGCTTCTACCGAACGTACGAATTTTCATGTCGACGTTTCGATTGTAATTGGGCGTGACGACGCGGGCACAGTAAGCCAGAACCGAGTGGAAACTTCCGTGCATGCAAGCCTGGAAAAAAAATCTTGATCTACCATTTTTTCTCATTTCTTACGAAATTATGAAATTATTGAGGGAAAAAAGATAGAACAAATTAATTTTTTGTGTGGGTAATATTTTTAAAAATATGAGATTTATACATTTTTGATATTTTTTTCTTAAGCAGATGAAAAAATATTGTGTCAAATTTGAAATTATTTTAGCGAATGGTTCAAGAGTTATCAAATTTCAAAGTTGCTGAGATTTAACATTGCTTCTTATGGAGAATTCGTAAATTTGAACTAAATACAAATTTAAAAATATGAAATTCTCGCGAATTTTTTTTTTTTTACATATTCGTAGCAATGATTATTTTGCATATAAATAAAATTTCTAAACGTTTTACTAAAATTTCTTTTATTTAATTGTCTGAATACTAAAAAATGTTTTTATTATTATTAAAATATGCTCAATAAGTTGACAATTGATAGTGTAAAACTCAAAGTGAGTGAATCCAGCAAGTCAAATTATAATCTAAAAATGAAAATCGACTTTTTAACTATCTGTATTACATACATCAATATTTTACATTTCGAAATTAGTATATTTGCTAAAAAACGATTTATCCAGTCTTAGAAGTCATTTATTTACGTCTCGTTTAACAATAAGTCAAATAGTATCTCATTTGACTAGTATTAGGTATTAGTATCACTAATACCTTCATAAGTACATCTATTTATTTTTTTAAAGCTGTTTTTTATGCACAAACAATAATGTGATTTAAAGAATAAAAATAGTGTAGATATGGATAAATTTCTACAGTGTGAAATAAAATTAAGACCTGATTTGACTATACTTGAAATAGAGACATTTTGTACAGCCAACCAATCACAACTACGCGATTTGAAACGCCCTGGACAGGAGAAAATTCAATCAAGAATATTTCCGTAAAAACATCGGCAACGATGGTTTTTTTGTAGAAAGATCGAGGATAATATATCTAGTTATAGCAAATACATTTTCTTTTTATCTATTGAATATAGACAACACCCATTTTTTGCTTATTCTTGCAATTTGATCGACTTCCGGTTTAAATAGTACAGAGTTTCATGTAATCTTTGATGCTGATTATTTAACTTCAATCTCAACGAAAGTTATGATAAAAAAATAAAATAAAAAAATTAATTCTTCAATATCTTTTTAAAGGTATTTCGATACCGTTGGGGAAAATAAATGAAGTTTTACATGTTAAAAGTATAGGAAATCGAAATTTATTAAGAACACGATGAAAATTTGAAAGAACGTTCTTTGCCACTGAACAAATTTATATAAATTCAGAAAAAAAAAACGTCTACATTGTTTTCGAGCAATCAAGTATCAAAGTTACATTTTTATACACGGAAAGTATAGCTATATTATCTAAAAAATGATATTTCATGGTTCAATTGTTCGGAAAATAATTAGACGAAAATTCGAAAAAAATTCGTGTATACGCATTTAATATGAAAGAATATCTTCTCCAAATTTGAACGAATTTTTATTATTTCGTTATGTGTATCGAAACCCCTTAAGCGATCGGAAACCATACTTTTTTTCCAATCGATTCAACGTGATTCAGTTTAACATAAATTTTAGATTCCCGAAAAGTTTGACTATCTCATATATGTGACATACATCCTTAACTTTTATTCGAAAACCATTTTTAATCTGGGAAAAATTAATCAGCAACTTTTTGAGTTACCTTCCACCCCCCACAACCTTAAATAACATTGTTACACATATACATTAAAATTTATCATAATACACATAAGGGGGAAAATATTGAGGAAGTAAAATAAGTAATATACAAAAAAATATGAATTTTTTAAAAATAATTTCATAAAAAGATATTTTTACCAGGGAATTTCCCTGGAGGTAGGCTTTCCTGTCGTCGGGCCCGTCGAGGCTTCTCGGAACACCGTAGTAGCGTGCGCGCTCGAAGTTTCGTCTTCCGGCCGGTCCGGAAAATCGCTCCGGATGAGGATCGACCGAGACGACCTCTATGAGAGGTTCCTCGATGATCTCCCGGTAATTGTGGCCGTCAAGACTGACATAGGTTCGCTCATTGTACTCGTAAGCGAGTCCGAATTGGGGATGCCAAATCGGTCGCTCATGCATCCCGTGGGAGGGCCATTCTTTCCACTCGAGGGCATCCTTGACCGTCGGCGCCTGATAAGTCGCACCAACAGTGTACATCTTCCGCGTTACCGAACGCGTGTTCATGTACGGCGTTGGCGCGGTTCTCGCCCGTTTCCGCGCTCCCCCTTCGATCGTTAAACTCGTTTTTCTCTTTACCGACAGCAGACGCTGCCGCGGACGCGTCGACTCATCTTCCACCGGCTTTTTCTTCTTGTTGCGCGCCGGATTTCGTCGTACTTCGACCACTCTGAAATATTTCGCTATTTTCAAAACTTCATTCACAAGCCTGGATCTTTCGTGTCCAAAGTGTGAATGTACAAAACGTATATTCTGTACCGAAGAAATCGATAAAATTTTAGAAGCTATCGGGATCTGCCGAATGGCGATATGACATCTGGTGGCAAAAAAACGAACTATACCTAGAGCAAATTCTCTAATAGTAATTTAACCACATTTTTATTAATGTGCAGCCTCAAAATTGCGTTTTTCTTCAACTAAATTGCATTTTTTGAGATTGGTGCCAGCCCAGTCACAAATTTCACATTTATTTACCATTCATTACTACGTGACTATACATATCATGATCCTCTTATGGTCGCCATATTTTTTTAGCTACGCCCATTTAACAGATCCCATTTGTAACTTTTTTTTATTTTAATAATGATTTAGTTATTCAGGCGCGGCGGCCATATTGTTTTTATGAAATACATATTTTGTTGTCATGAAATGAAGAAATATATACTTCTATTACATTGAGCGTAAAAAATTCGTCTGTCTACTGAATCGATTTTTATTAAATCTGATTCAGTCGTACAAAGTATTACGAAATTATACAGTAAAAATAAGGAATTTGCCCTAGAACGATATCTGCATCATTCTACAGAGTATATTATTGGTACTGAAATGAAATATACTTATTCATCCAGAAAGTTTCAGACCTCTAGCTATTTTTATTTTTTAATAAATCGAAACAAAAATAAAAATCAGAAAACAACTTTTTTAAATAAAAAATGACTCAATAACCTATAGAAGCATATGAAGGCTACACTTATTAGAAAGAATAAAAACTCATAATATTTATAATATAACGATCGATGAGAATATCAGTCATATTTTTCAATTTTTTCTCTTTTTGACAAGATCTTAAAACAGTTTCAAAACTTTCTTAAATATCGTTTGTGGTCAACAACAACCACTGAAGTTCTCAAATTGATCAGAAAGGTCTACGCTATGTTGCAAATAAACAAAATCGAGTGTTTCATACAAGAATTGATTTATTTCTATATTTATACCTTTAAAACAATTTAAATAAAATATTTATTTAATTTATGTATAAGATCATACAACATTAAATATTGAAAACAACAATGTGAAAATAATTTTTTTGCATTACGAAATAAAAAATGTGAATAATAATATTTATATTCAATTTTTAATAAACGTTAAGATGCACTGTCACTGCGAGGACGCGACGTGCCCCAGCCACTACACTTGATATATAGTTTTACATAAATAATACATTTAGTATATAAAATATAAACGAATAATTTTGGACCCAATTTTTTAAACTGTGTTATAAAAAATGTTATATACAATATTTTTAATTTAAAAAATTTTTCTTATTGTGAATTTTAATTGCATACCCTGTATAGAGTTTTTACAATCCTACTTCACTGAATCCTTCATTTCTGTACTTCCTTGTTTTTACCACATTTCATTTCCTTCTTCCACCATTCTTTCATGTTCCATCCTAATCCTCTTTTCAATATTTTTAATTCTTTTTGCAGATAATTGTCATTTAACATATTTTTGAATAAGTTTTGAAAAAATAATTTAATTAAAAAGAAAAACATCTTAAAAAATATGCCTTTAAAATAAACGGGACAAGAAATTTCCCTGATAAAACGCGAATTAAAATTTTCTGGGGTCCAAAAAGACTCCACGCGCCCGTCCGAGGGTTGAAGAAAGTTTATGCAAAATTTAAACAAAAAATCCATCGACGCTCGTTTTACAGATCAACCACCATAAGAGGAAAAACCTTGATTCTTACTTTTTGCTTCTAACGCTGCGATATTGCATCCGCCGAATTTTTCCCGTTGCGTTGTAAGAAGCATTGCTACTGCTCTCGCTGCTGTTGGTCGAGTCTTTCGAAGAATCGTGAACGTAATCGCTGTCATCTCGACCGGAAGTTCTCGTCGTTGTCACATTGGCGGCGCTGCATTTCGCGCTCTGTTTTATCAATATGGTACCAGGCGGGAGTCGAGACAAAATGTCGGCGCTCCCGTCGTCCTCCTCATCCTGCTCGTTGCCGAGATCGATATTCTTCCGAAGTTGGCCCGAATCGTCGTTAGATGGCCCTGGCATCGCGACGTCCACCTTAAATTCGCGCCTGAGCTCCATTTTGGACTTGTCGTCGCTCAGCTCGATAACTCGGGGATTACAGTGAAATTTCGCGTCATTCTCGTCATTACCGGTAGCGTTTGCTGTCGGCGCCTCGTCCAAAATAATCACTTCTGTCCTTACTTTCGCCCTCGCCTTGCCTGCCAAATTTTCCTCCGATTTCGATACTCCGCATCTCTCCGACGTTCTCTTCGTCGCTTTGTTCTCAATGACAGCTACGACCCTCAAGTCTTCCTCCTCCTCCTCGTCTTCCTCCTCCTCCTCCTCCTCTTCCTCTTCGTAATCCTCGTTATCTTCCGAACTCGTCGACGTTTTGCATTCTTGATAAATATCCTTGTACTCTTTGGCCATTTAAGAAATCAGCGCTCCGAATTTCTTGACGATATTTACGAGACTGTCGAAAGACCAATTTCACCGAAAGAAAATCAGATTCGTTAAAGATTTAGGCCTCGAAACGTGTCTTCGTACGAAAATAGCAGAAGTTCATAAAATACGCTTGGCTTTTTTCTCGTTTCCTCTGGCAGGTACGTCCAGACGAACCTCGAAATTTTTCTCTTTTTTTCGCGTCGTTGCTCGAGGTCGGGCGAATCGCCGCTTCGAGCCAACCTCTTTGGCGGACGATCTCGTCGATCGTCGGAGCACACTTGTCGCGTTCACCCGGGCGATCTCTTATTTCCTCGCGCGAGTCGACAGGGGAGAAAACTGAGGATGAGAGTAGCTCGGAAAATTGGTAGGAACCTGTGAGGTGCTTCTTTTGTTTGTCATTCCGCGATACGCGCTTCATATGTTCCCATGCAGTTTTTTTTATTTATTCCTGTCCAAGCTGAGTGACATTTCGCAGAACCACCTGTCGGACGGTCATTTAAACATTTTAACATCTGTATCCGCGTGACGCAATCGCCACTGTTTCCAGCTCCCTCGCTCGTCTATTTCCGCGATAGATACAGAAAAGAGGTATTTACGACGCGTTACCTCGCTTTACTTTTAACTATTTAAGGTATAGTTCTCCAGCTAAATGATGAAAGTCTGCAGAAAATTTTTATATTCGGTATTTCAGCTAGTATATCGAGTAGTTTCTAATTTATTAGAAAAAAAAAATCGAGGGAGGTCGTCGATGTCATTTTCGAGAAAAATTGATTTGAAAATGTACTTTTTAACACGCAAACATGACCCAAGATGGTAATTATGTACAATTATTTGAGTTTTTGTGTTGTTAAAATACTGCAGAACCGAATTAAAAAACCTCTCATTTTGTTCATCATTAAAAAATATGCAATTTAAAAAAATATATGGGCCTGTTACTGAGCTTTCAGCTACAAATCGCAGATCTCCATCGTTTCTTCAAATATTTGGCAACTTTGCCCGCAACGTAAGACTTTTAAAATAGCATAAATAAGTAAATAAACACATTCTATGTATAATAATCATGCGTTTTATAAAAAAATGTACCACTTATTTTTATAATTTTTTGGTGCCCCTCTGGTGCCCCCACAAAATACGGACTTTTGCTGGAGAACTACTTTATAATAAAATGGTAGAAAATATTCTGTATAAGGTAAACCTCCCAATAGTTCAACAATTTTTACGATATTACTTTTAATATTTGAATTATTTTATTCTGAATAAAATCGTATGCATTTTATTTTTCATGACGCTAATTTATTGGAACAAACGTTAGAGATCGTGTTGATTTTCTGTTCAATTATTGGGACATCCTACATATTAAAACGTCCAAGTATTTGTTTACTAGAAATATTGTCTAAATTTAACACATAAAATAAATTTTTCTTCTCTAAAATATCAGACACTAGTTTAGATGTGAATTTAAGGCAAATTTTGTTGTTTGAATATTTTTAAAATAATGATACAGTATGAACGTATGTATGACAGAGTATGTACAACTGTTGGAACGTTTACCTTATATAGTTTGGAAATTTTGTGGAAGTATAGTTATTGATATTCGGCATTTTAGGAAGGACCGAGTACGAATAACCAATTTTTGAAAATTTTCTGTTTCTGTATGTTCACGCATCGAGTAAAAACTACTGAAACAATTTTGTAGGAATTTTGATACAATCGCAAAAAGCATTACGGGGAATTGTCTAAATAAATTTATTAAAATCGGTTTAATTTTTTTTGTAATTAAAAAAGTCATAGTACGATAGCATAATGAAGAGAAGCCTGGGTTATATTTTCTAAAATTTGTTGGTATTAAGTCTTCCAAGTCAAGTTGAATACACAACTTTTATTAATATGCTGTTGGGATCTGGCACAAATTTATATGACATCTAGTGGAAAATTTTGAACTAAATATGTGGTGCAATTTTGAGACAGAATATGCGTACATTTTATGCACACACACGCTGCATCACTACTTAAGTGCACCATAGCCACGCTTCCATATCAGATTCCAATTATTAGCGATACTTATTAGTCAAATAAGATACTATTTGGCTTATTTTTAAATGAAGCGTAAATAAATAACGTTTAAGATTTAATAAATATTAATAAATAAATATTCTTCTTGAAAACAGGTCAAAACTGATTATAAAAACTGATGATTTTTTTAAATTATTTTTTTCTTTATCATAAGGTTCTAGAACAATCTTGAAAGTAACTCCGTTAAATATTAAATATCATTTTCGATATGCAAAATCATCCGAAATCTTCAAATTAGTAAAAAATGATCATTGTATAGAGAAAACAAAAAAAATTATTTTGAAAATATAAAATTTGATTTATTTAAATATTTAAATCTTCGAAACAATCGAAGTGAAAATTTTATCTAATTATTTATACGTGCAAGTATTATTATACAAACGAAAATAATGTGGAAATATTTTTCGAAAAAATTATGTTGATATATTTAATTAATATTAATTGCGAGAGCACAAAGCATCTAAGTTACTATAACCTGATACTAAATCAGTAAATTTAACAAAATCATAGATTGAATAATGAATATATATCGTTTGTCACATAAAATAATCTTCCCTGTAGAGACTTACAGGATGAAATTTATCTAGGGATTAATTGTACGGAATTAAAAAGGTGTCGGTACGTATATCTTTTATTTGAACATCGTTCGAATTGAGAATCTACTCGAATAAATAACCTAAACCTAATATATTATCAGCGACGATATGCGTTCATTTTTATTTCATATTTTTTTAAGACGTACGAAATACAATTCGCTCATATATTGCACGTAGACTAGTTGTCAGTTTTACAGAACGTATGTTTTATAGCACTATTAATGCACGTTATTCGAAATTAAACTATTTACACAAGAAAATTATTTTTCAAAAATAAAGAAAAACGTGTTGTCAACGTATCGAATATTTTTTCTTGCGCTCTCTCAAATTTATGCGCATTCTTAGTTCATATTGTCCGTTGTTAGAGTCAACGTTGTTAGAATTGATCGTCTATTTGGATTTACACCCAAATTCGCCCAGTTTATCCAGGAAAGTCGAGCTGTCAGATCTGAAAAAATACCAATTTTATTTACAATTAGGGAAGTTCTTGACCTATCATCACTTTCAATTTTTTTTTCATGTATAAAGTATAATCATCAAATGAAATTTATTGAGTATTATTTCTTGACAAGACATGTACATTAATATATGGTAATAATTTTTTTTAAATTAACAATCCAAAAAAAAAGTTCGTCAAATTTGACATACGTCTTTATATGACATTGAAGAAAATCTGTGCAAATTTTTAAGAAAATTTTTCTCGGTACGATTTTGCGGTTATACTATTTTAATATGGCTGCGGTCAATGACAGTCAAATTCAAAAATTTCTTCTGCTTTTATGACGTTTTTCTGACATTCAAAGTGATTTGCGAGTTTAAATTTGTTAAAAAATGTTGTTGCAAATTCATTAAGGTAGTTCTATCGGTATAGTCAAATCAAAAGTTTTAATCTTAATTTATCTCCATACTATACCATGTTTATTAAAATAAGTTGTTACTAATTGTTTCACGAGCAACATACTTAAAATTCAAGGTCATCCAAGATGACTTGTACTTGTTACGTATGTAAGAAAATAGAAAAACCTATAATCTTAGGATTTAAAAAAAAAGTAGAGGAAGCATCTTTGAAGTTCAATAAAGATCTGTGTAAAATTTCAACAAGTTTCACTACCCAGAAGTCAAGATATTTAGAATTGAAGATCGCAATATTTATGCTCTTATATGGGAAAATGCAGAAAATAGTGATTTTTGACTATCAATATCTCGAGTTCTACGTGGTGAAACCTCTTTAAATTTATTATACACTTACTAGGCGATGCGACATACGCTTCGCGCGTGCTAGTTTACTTCTAGAGTCAAATTGACTTTTTGAGGATCTGAATGAAATGTCAGTTTACTTCTATGAACTTGGTTGCAATCACCGTGGATACAAAATTAAATTTTGGAGAACCAATCAGAATCTCAGAAGATCTATTTCATTCCAAGCGTGACAGTTCTACTTTATAAATAAGGAAATTGCATGATGTATTAAAGAAGATTTTTATATAAATTTTTAACAAAATCCTAAGAAAACAATTTTTTGATACAACTACTTTAAGGATGTATTCACGAAAGTATGAAAATTGATTGTTGCTATTGAATTTTTTTTTACGATGCAGTGTATTAATCCAGATTATTGATGGCTAAATTTTAAGTGGGATTACCGATAAAATAAGCAAAAACTATCTCGACAAAGTATGTTCGACATAAGCCAGGACCTTATTTACAGTGAACGTTCAAACAATCTAAAATATCTCACATATTCTTTAGCGTGTAAGGTTTAGTTATTTAGCATAAAAATATATGGTCATCGAACTTTTCATTGAATTATATTTAATGATAATACCGGATATGACACTTATACGTGAGTGAATCCAGCAAGTCAAATTATAACCTAAAAATGAAAATCACTTTTTAACTATCTGGATTACATCGATATTTTACACTTCGAAATTTGGTAAAAAAAATTTATTCAGTCTTCGAAGTCATTTATTTACGCCTCATTTAAAAATAAGCCAAATAATATGTCTCATTTGACTAGTAAGTATACAGCTGATACCTCCTTAAATGGAAAATTTATCTAATTTTCCGCACGCAAAATTACACTAAAAAAAATATAATTCTAAGCATCGAAAAATCTGTATTTTTTAGTATGAAATTACCACTCGTGTTCCACTCAGCTCGAACTCCACTGATTTGGCCTCGAAGGTATCTCTCGATAAACGTGAGCGGATCGAGACCGGCGGCGAGGACTTCTTGAAGAAGCGCGATATAAGCTATCGCGAGTCTTAGAGTGTCGATTTTAGATAAACGCTTCTCGTACGGGAACGTTGGCACGTGGCCCCGTAACGCATCGAAAGCCGAGTTGATGCTGCTAAAAATTTCAATCGCCTTCACGTTAAATTTGATTTTCATTCTCGTCCAATTGTCGCACACCAGATTTTCCATTATTTCACTTGTTGCGTGCCAAAAATTTATCTTACCTTAGCATACGTCGACGCTCACGTATGTTCGCCGCGTGCCTCTGCGCTCTGAACGGACTCCCGTTTGGATAGTAACTTTCTTCAACTCCATTCATTTCGCTGTCGTTGTGATCTAATTAATCATTTTATTCGTTAAAATTATTAGTTTTTGTTTTTATTTTTTATTTTTTTATTTTATACGTTTTTGACATTGTCTTCTCACAAGGAGAGTCGTTTAATTTTTTGAAATGTTGTTTTTTATAGGTGAATTTCACTTATCTTCCACAAAGCCTTCGCCCTATCGTTATTACATTGTTTTTAGGCATTTTGAAACGTATCGGACGATAAGTGGAACGCGCCCTATGTATCAATTGGAAAGTATCGTTTTACTTAATGTTTCGAGATTTATCAAAGTCCAAAAAACTACCGAAATTTAGCTCTTATTATTTAATATTTAGGCATTTCCCCTGATTTTGTGGACTATCAAAAATAAATAAAATAGTATTGACGTTAAAATTAAAAACTAAAATGTAAAAAGGTTGCAAAGTGAACCGAGTGAAAAGTTTTGACAGAAAAGTTCTATCCAATCAAAGTTGACATTTCAATTGTCAAAACGCAGAATTTGTTATAATGTAACAAAAAAAACTTCTGCAAGCTTATTTTATATTTTATAATGCTTTGGACAAGGATTTTTAATTAAACAGTTAAATATAAAGTTAAATACATACTAAATTTTGCATTAAATCATCAATTCCGGTGAAGGGTTTGAAGTTTGTATGATTGTAAGTATATTTCAATGCAACTTTGAACTCTCATATCTTGTTAGATTACTTTTTCTACTAGTACTATTTTTTTCTTTTTACATGAAATTACTTTTTCTCATTTCAATTAAAAGAAGTAGATAATATAATGCATTGTTTGTTGGCTGTAAAAAGAGTTGGACGTGACTTAATTTTTCTGTTCATTTTTGTGAGCTACCTTAAAAATATGATAATTCTCAAGTTTAAAATATTAATGAAGAGATATGATGAAAAAAGAAATGTTAATCATGAAATAATGCAAAGAATGTTTTGCCAAATTTCGGCACTCCTAAAATTTTTGTATTATTTATATGCTATTTTCAAGAAACTTCAAATTTTCAACAAAAATATCTTCGAACTTAAGCGCTGAAAACTACTACTTAAACAATTATTTCTAAGAAACAATCTTATGTGTTTGAAAATTTGAGAAAATCATAGAAATCGAATCAAATGAATTATCATTATATAATAATGTAACTCATTCATCATAAAAGTTATCACGTACAATAAAATGATTCCAAGTAAATGACGTAATCAACTTAATAACCAAGCAAGTACTTCCTGAGGAAAAAAATGTTCGTGATAATTTCTTGCCTGAAAACAACTGAATTTTTTCACGTTGAATCGTTTTTTGTTCTTTGTCCGACAATGGGAACGATCTTTGCGGTTTTTCATTGGCAGCATGTCTGCCAGCTTCTAGGTGGCTTATTGAAGTTGAAAAAATCGAAAAGTTACCTGATGTCGATATCGGCATGTGATAGTGCAAAGGTGAATGAGTGTGCGGTGACGTGTGAGCCACGTGTTGCGTTTGTCTTCCTGCATAGACGCAAGAAGGTAATTCCGATAAGTCCTCACCACTGATGTCGCTGCTTTGGTCTACATAATATTGAGCACTAAAAACAAAATACTTTGTTACCATTTTTTTATTGATCACTAAAAACAAAAGGCTTTCCAACAAACATGACAAGGATAATTTTCGTTACTGACATATATCGAAATTTAATTTTAAACACACAAATGTCGTATCAATGAAGGTTTGTTCAAATTTTCGATGGAATTCTATAGGAAAACCATTTTTATATAAAATTAAAACAATTCAATCACTTATTTGGCATAGTTCGATTACTATTGATTTTATAATCACTTTTAAAGTATCTAATTTGTGAGAAACATAAATTTATACAATATATTAAGGGACTTGTGCTGCTAAACCATAGCAATTAACTATATCTTTAAAGAACATATTCCTATAATTATTTACGTAATATTCTAAAAAAACATTAATTTTTAAATTTTTTCATTAATTGAAGAAAATTTGTGAAAAAATTTGTTGTCAATAAAAGGTATTAAAATATAAATATTTTTTGAAAGGTGGTTATTAACTTCATCGTCGTCGACTGTTTCCAGTTTTGTGAGGTTAAATATGTATTTTTCTATTGAAATTGAAAATATTTTGATATAAAATTACCTTGATAACCTACCGTTTTTCAAACTGTCTATAAATCGTTAATAATTAATTAAAAAATTGACCAAAACCCTTCGTAAGTGTCTGATCGTCAATCAATTCTTAAATTATCCTATTGAAATATGCTGAGCATGCGGCCATAACAACTCGTGTTAAAAATGAATATTTTCAAATGATATCATTTGAATCGTAAATGACCTACTAAATTATTTCTTTTCGTGTAAAATTTTACTAACTCTATTACATATATTTTTTTAATGTTTATATAATAACTCTTACAATAATACCAACATCTTTAGAATGGAAAGTTGAAAAACTAGACTGTCAACGAATCGGATGTATTTTGTTATAATCTTTTCAACTACACAGCGAAGTACAATTTTTACATTTTTGTAAACATCGTTTACTTGATTTAGTTTTCCATATCTTATAGTTTTAGAATGTCATCAGTTAAATGAGTTCGTTGTAAAGTTGAAGCTTCGAACAAAAGTCTCCATGCCACGATATAGTATTAATCTATAAAAATCGATTATAAGAATATTTCATTGAAAAATAAAACAATAAATTCTAATAGAATTTTGGTTAATCAAGTAATTAGTAATTAGTAATAAGTTAATCAAGAAATTGTTTGCATAAAAGTAACATTTTTGTTGATTACATTTAATTTGGCCTCAATTATCGAACTACTTCATGTATAATGGTATTCTATAAAGGAAGCAAAAAAGTTGTGCATCATGAAACAATTGTTCACTTTTTGTTTCATTGAAGCAAACCTTGACGTAAAAAATGTAGGCTACAGCATGTCGAAGTAGTTTTGAAAATTAGTTTTCTCGGTCTATTTCCAATTTTTCTCTGGACTTATAATTGTTCTCGTCTATATGAATATTCTCACTTTTAAAATAGTCTTTTATTTTCAAGATGAAATATAATTCCATATGATGGAATGCTATGATTTAAAAAACAGTGCTACGATACTTATTGCTACGATTAATGTACAATCGTATAAAAGAAATATATAAAAAAGGGATTATCATCAAAACAGCCACATAATTAAAAATAAAAAATTAAATAAAAAAATTTTGGTAATAAATTGGATGACAAAATTTTGAAAATTAATTGAAAGTTAGAAAGTGAAAGAAAGTAGAAATAAAAGAAAGGCACAAGTGAATCCTAAATAATTCGATTAGTACAAAGAACTTAAATACATATAAAATGACGTTCGTTTTTACTTACTTTGTACAAGCGACGGTGGAGTCGGCGGGTCTAGAAGTGGTCGCGACTCTGTCGCGACAGATCCGTTGTCCTCGCTCTTCGTAATCGTAGGCGGGATGAGACGCCATGTCAAAAATCGCGCACGAAGCCACGACGAAAAGATTCTTTTTACCACGTTCTTAAATAAGTTAAAAAAAAACAACCAAAAGTTCGAGAAACAAAAGCGAAGTCACAAAAGGTCTCAATGCATCACCAGTCCTTGAATTTCCATTTGGTTCGCCCTCGTGAAAATTTGATCAATTCCCTAAGATGCGAAAATTCGGAAAAAAAAAGATTTTTTTTTCTTTTCTTTTTTTAAGTTAAAGAAGAATAACAAACTGGGGATGAAATTGAAACGTTGTTGGCGGACATTCGTGCACCGACTATCAGAAGAATCCCTGGAGAGCGGAGCTTATATATGGACCCGATGGATGCAGGAGGGTGAATCGATAACCAACCCCTGGGCGGAGTCTCGGTCCAATGAGAGAACGGCGCTCCGAAATTATTATCAGACGACGTTCTCATTGGGCGAAAGCTCAACAACGGATCCAGAGGGTGCGAGAGGGGGATGAAATAAATTTGACGACTTTCTCTCAAGAAACGCGCTCGCAGGGGGTAGAAAAATGGTCTGCGGATAACGAGCCACACGAGAACTGAACGGTTCTGCAGTTTATTGTTACTGCCGTTTGAGAATTTTGCTTCATACCCCTAGCAATAAAGCTGTGAACAAAAAAAAGCTCGCTAAACAGTTTCGGATTGAAAAAAAAAACACGTCAGCTTATGAAATAAAAGGAGAACTTAAGTTTAACGAGAAATTTGCAGATTTAATCGAGCAATAAAAGAGAAACTTTAGAATCGAGCTCGCTCTTCGAGATATCGTTAAAGCAGTTTTACAATTTTATCGTTTATTTAGGATTAGGATTTATTTAGTTGAAAATTAGCGTAATCTTTCTTTAAGGGGAGTTTCTCATCTGGCGACCCAAAAATGACTCGATTTTCTCGAATTTTTTTTTCGTAGAAAAAAGTACATAAAGCACGCAATTTTTTTTTATACGCGTATTTACGAGGTTTTAAAGTATTGTAAAATCTAGACTCTGGCTTTTGCTAAAAAGTTGCCAATTTTTTGAGTCTTAGTTTGTCTATCAATTGACAACTTGAGCATATTTTGACAATTATTTAATTATTTTTTATTGTTTAAACAATTAAACAAAATTATATTAAAACGTTTTGAAATTACTGTTTATATAAAATATAAAAATATAGACATATAGAAAAAAATTCACATGAATCTCATATTTTTAAATTTGTATTCAGTGCAAATTAAGAAAATCCCCATAAGATGCAATGTTAAGTCTCAACAACTCTATAGAGTCTGATAATTCTTAAACCTTTCAGTAAAGCGATTACAAATTTGGCACCAAATTCTCATATTTTTAAAAATATTGATTATACATCATGCTTTATTGTAATCCGTTAAAAAACAAAAATTAAATAAAAATAAAAATTAAATTAAATTTCATATAACGAAAATTTCTGAACCTTTAGGTGGTGAATATTTTCAAATTTTAAAAAATTTTTAAAACCCTGCGGTCGCAACGGGTTGCTAGAAACCCGAACAAAATTTTCCATTATGAAAATTATAAAAGAAAACTTATAGGCCAATGGAAATTACAGACTCTAGGTTTAGTCGCTTTCTATGTCAGTTACGTGATGAACTACAGATAAGTTTATATATAAAATTTATATATTTTTATGCAAAAATTTACATAAAAATTGTTCACTTTATTTATTTTTTTTATTTTCTCCTGTTTAAGATTGCCCATGTTCAAATTTTTTAATAATTTTTTTATACTTCCGAAAGACATAATCCTACCTCGGTTTTTCTCGCACATTAGGATATTCGTAAAAAATATGTAAGAGGATTAAATAGTGAATTAATTTTACGTCTATAGAGATAATCAAACTCATGTTAAAACTTCATAAAAATGCAATGAATCAAAATAGTGTCTAGACATAATAAGAAAATATTTTTCAGGAAGCATAATTTTCTGTAATTGAATTTTTATAGCTCTATTAAATAAATAAAACAGTGTGCCACAAATGTTTAAGAAATGATATTTCCAATCATAGCAGAGCTATAATCAATTTGACAGCCTGAGAAAACGAAACGATGAGGAACGAGGGATATGAAGATTATAAAACTGGCAAGCATGAACCAGGAGAAAAACGTGCGGTCGACTGGTGATCGACGCTCCAACAGGACTGGAGAGACTGATATGAATAGGCCAATATTCAAATGAGCTGTGTTTGCTGGCCTAAACTCACAATGGAAAATACCAAAGACTCGGGGATACCAATTATGCAAGGTGTTAATGCGATGACAATAGTGCTCGGATAGGGTTCTCTCTTACGTCCACAGACGAGAAAATGGGGATAAAGTATTGTCCAATGAGACTCTCCCTCTCTCTTCCTCCCCTAGATTCTTTGCCTTACCTTTTCATTATTATCTCTATCCTCTACCTCATTCAGCTTCCTACCAAGTCCCAGAACTATTGTAATAAGATTTCCTTGTACAGGAAAATCTGAGAATTATTATTGGCACGTACGACATTCCCTGATAATTAGAATTAGCTTTTTATTAATTACCATTTTATTAATTACCTGTCATGTCTGCTCACTAGCTATAAAAATTAAGTTTTTATTGTAGAATTTATTATATTATGGATATATAATAAATATATTATTACAAGACTAAACTTTTTTCATTAACTCGTAAATAAATAAAGTTATACCCTTATCAAATAATTTAACAAGTGATTTAATCAAAATTAAAATCATGTAAAAGATTTTATTTTTTACATAAAGTTGATAAATTTCTTTTTTATTGTATATTAAAAATATCATTTTATTAGCATTATCATTCAGAGCCTTCAGAACTGTTGTACACTCTATTAATTTATACATGTTTTTAAAAAATGTGGGAAACTTTAGTAACTAAGTTGCTGATTACTCATTTACAAATAAAGATATTGCTGATAAAAGAAAAATATAAATAAAGATTTGGTAGATAGGATGACATTGAAAAGAGGTACGAAAATCTATGATTATGACAAAAATAGACTTCAAGTCACTGTAGTTTTCACTTAGGATTAAAATTTTTTTAAGGATCATACGAATCATTTGAATTATTCGGTATTATCTCTGCTTGATTTTTATCGCACGATCGGTACGTCGAGGATTTGTTTCAATCTTCAATTTCAAAAGTATTTCACATGCAATTCCATCGGTTCAGTTGCCAGTGCTCTTTAAAGAGAGAGAGAAAAAAAATGATAAAATCATAACTCACTGAAGCGTGGGACAAAGTTAGCCAAACAAGAAGAAAAAAACAAACGCAGATATGTATCATTTTTCGCCGCTTGGCGTGTCATAATGGCAAGGAAATTTCGAATTTTCGAGTACCACGACCGATTTCAAGTGGTCGCCCATTCTCACCCTTCGCTACCGGCGAACGATTATTTATCTCAATTTGTCACGAGGACGAGGGGATCCCCAATGACAGAGAGAAAGAGAGATAAACTACCGAACCACAAACTCAAACCGCACGAGTCAGTTATTTATTTTTATTTGTTTGCATTTTCCGGCGTGCACGAAAATATTTTTGCTTACTTAGGTTATCAATTTATCACTGAAAATTTGTGGTACTTCAATAATTATCGTTAACAAATCGGTATATAGGGTAACCCGATCAATAAATTGATATTCCTCGGTAGATGGACACATATTTTAATAAATAATTACACATAAATGAAACATGACAATAAAATAATGTTTTTGAAAAAATTCATTTATTTTTGGTTGTGTGAAAAATACTTTGTCAATTTTATAACCGTGATTACAATAACGACCAACTTAATCTTACTTTTATATGTACGAGCGAGAAGGTGGCTGCTTTCTTTTGATATGTTTGAATTGATATTTTGCTATTCTTCTATAGGCGCGTACTTCATACAACTTTGCATAATGCGCTCTATTCTAATTAATTGATTAGAGGTCTCATGTCTTTTTAATATAGGAATACACTCGCACCGACATTTTTTTAAACGTATTTTGAAACGATATTATAAATTTGAAACATTAAACTATTCACTTTTCGTATGATTGAAAATGACTGGAACTGACACTCGATTGAACTTGTCAAATTTCTAGAAAATGTTTTTCGGTAACTAACTATATCTGGCGAGACCCGACACGTTTTACCCCGATACTTTATACCGGCCTACTGATGCCAAATTCAGTCGAAAACCCGAACAATCAGAACTTTTTTCGGTTTTTCACTCGATCTTGACTGATCACCATAGAAACAATGACGAAAATTAAAAAAAAAATTTCCTCGTTACGCTCGACGAGTTTTCTCTCTTTTTTTTTAATGTTTGCGATCCCCGAACTATTCAGGTATATTATCCAAGTATACTTGGTATAAATATTAAAAAATTGTGTTGCAAGTTCTTTTCACATGAGCTGAGAAAATTTAGCATGTTCAAGGACCTCCAGCCTGATTTTTCGAGAATCGAAAATAGGAAAATCTCAAAATTTTAAGTGGCGATGATATCTTTTCGTGTCCTCGACGATATTGACTTTATGATGAGTAATTCCTGAACATTTTTGGCAAGACAAATAAATGATTGAAACATCAAGGTTATTGTTTCCAAAGCAGCGCACGTTAAATTTTTTTAAAATAAGTACAGATTAGCCAAAAGTTAATGCGCTTCGCATAAGGCACTTTATTCCGATGAATCGATTAGAGGCCTCGTGTCTTTTTTAATATAGATAGATTGGTAAAAATTGTACGGGGAATAGCCAATTATAGCAAAAAACAAATTTTTGACATTCAGTGAGTAAAATTCGGATTCTGCCTTCTTGTCAAAAAATGTATTGTCTTAATTTGACTATCAATTGGCAACTTGACCATATTTTATCTTCAATAATTTCAACACTTTTTATTGTTTATATAATTAAGGAAGAAAAATTTTTGCGAAATATTTAAAAATCACTGTATATAAAAAATTTACACGACTACAAATATTACATATAGAATTTGAAATATTGCACATTCAAAATGATCGAGTGAGCCTTGATAAACAAAAGAATGATTTGTTGATAAAAAAAGAAGTGATATTTAAAAAAGTTAGTTTTTCAACGAGATTAATTAAAATTATTTTTTAACACGACTTTCACTATTGCGAATTCGATCATACTTTTAATAACTGTGAGGAATAATAAAAATTGAGCTCGAGGATATTCCAAGGACTCTATCTATTTCGGTACTCCGCGATCGTCAGGGTGTCGGATTAAACTGACTCATCATTTGTACATTTTCGTTCTTCTTCGAATTGGAATATTCTCATACTCATACACACACACAAATTACATATTCATCGTCTAGAAATTGAGATATTTATCTTTGAAAATAGGGATTTTAAACAATAAATATCTCAATTTCAACGTGGTGAAACCTCTTAAAATTATTTGGTACGCATATGCGTAACGTATCAAAGAATGGCTGTACCAATTTTCAACAAATTCCTAAATAATCGATAAAACTATAGAACTACCTTAAGCAAATCAATGAAATGAAGTATAATCAACCGCACCAGTCCAGAGATTTGTTAAAATCGGATGATTGGAGATTTTCCGGAGATTCATTGGAGTGGACGTATGCGAGTATCGAGATTCGTATCCTCGATTTCCGTGCAAACATTTAATTCCCGATTACATGGGACTGCCGACGGGGGAAGAGGGGGGAGGGGGAGGGGGGAGAGTACAAAAGAGAGGGAAGTTTAACGTGTGTACTTTGAAACTCCCCTGTGTCAGCACCAGCCAAATAGAGAGAGAGAGAGAGAGAGAGGTGGAATAGGAAACATGTAGAAAGTTCGAGGAGTGTTTTGAACCCCCCACATAATAGAGATTTCACGCCGCAGGGCCCCCACGGTTCTCACAGTAGGGGTCTAGCCAATCGTCAATGATTTTCAATTGTCCGTTGCCCGGGGTATCCGGAGTGCGATCCTTTTTCGCCGCGGTTGTACAAAACTTTGTCAATCCCGATTTGAATCGACGGAGCCGGGAAAAGGGAGGCGCCCGAAGGGAGGAGAGAGAACGAAAAATAGGCGCGTGCCTCTAAGTATCTGTTTATGGTCCCGGGGGATCAATACGTTTGCTAAATTATTTATTGGTCAAATATGCTTACGAGGTCTCGAGCGATCGGACACGGTTAACCGTAAATCCTCACCTATATTTGGATATCACGTGTAAGCGCCTATTCGGCTGTTGGGAAAAACAAACCGGAGCAATAAAATGTCCATGTCGTGTAGCGGTGAATAGAACGAAAAAAAAAGATAGACATGAACGAAACTTTGATCAGAGTCCGATAAAAAACTAGCAAAATAATAGAAAACAAATATTCTTGTTATTCAAGTTTATTCGTTAATTAAGTTTTATCGTATATTACCAATAAAAGGTCATTAAATAGCAATTCGAAATAATGAACAATTTTTGTGACTAATTCATGAGATTTGTGAGAATATTTATTCGAAAAATCATATTAAAGGTAATTCTACACGGAGAGATAAAGTCCGAGAAGAATTACCACGCTGTCTCTATAAAGCTTGTGCAAACGACATGTATAGGAAATTTTCTGAAAAATCTTGGAAAAATTGGTCTAAAGCGTTAGAATTTTCACCGTGCAGCACGGTAAAATTTTCTATACTTGTCGTTTGCACACGCTTTATAGAGACAGCATGGTAAGTTTTTATTTCAATTTATCTTCATACCATATGGTTTTTAAGCTTAAGTTTACTAAGAAAAGTTGTTACAAATTGTTTCAAGAGCAACATACTCAAAATTCCAGGTCGTCCAAGGTGACTTGTATTTGCTACATATGTATGAAAATTAAAAAAATCATAATCTTAGGATTTTTTAAAAAACTAAAGGAAGTACAATAAAGAGCTATACTAAATTTTAAAAATGTTTACCATTTAGATGTCAAGATATTTAGGACTAAAAATTGTAATATTTAGCACGAGCTTTTATGGGAGAGCTCTGAAAATTAGAATTTTTAATACTATATAAATATACTATATAAATATGCGTAATATATCAAAGAATGACTGTTGTATACCAATTTTCAACAAAATCATAAATAATCGATAAAACTATAGAACTACTTTAAAGTAATACATCCATGACAATCAAATCAAAATTATTATCATATAGTTTTTCTCCGTATCATATGTATGTGGTTTTACAGCTTAAAAGTTTATTAGAAAAAGTTGTCACTAATTGATTCAAGAACAACTTAAAATTCCAGACCATCCAAGGTGATCCGTACTTCATAAATAGTATGAAAATTAGGAAAAAAATATTTTAAAGATTTTTTTTAAACTGAATGGAGCTTCTTTGAAATATTATAAAAATCTGTACCAAATTTTGAGAAGTTCTACTTCTTAGAAGTCAAGATATTTAGAGTTGAAGATCGCAATATTTAACATATACACATACTCTTATGGGAGAGTAGAAAAAAATGTGATTTTCGAAAATGAATATCTCGAATTCTATGTAGAGAAACTTGTTAAAATAAATACACAAATGCACATGGCATCGAAGATAGTTTAGGCAAAATTTTAACAAATTCCTAAACAAATCTATACCTTAAATAAAATATGAGAAAAATTAATTTTCATAGAAAAAATCACTGTTTACTTTTTCGTTTTTTTATTTTTTATTTTTATCAATTTCAACGAAAAAAATTAATTTGTTTTTTAAAAATAAATTTTTTCGGAAACAGATTTTTATAAAGAAAAATATATTGAGTATAAATGAATAAACCAAAATAAAAATCGACTCGTACGTCAAACTTACACTCGTTTTCGTAAAACTCGCACCACAAACCTTAGACACTCATATCGCAACATCGATATTGTCGGAAAATCGTCACTCTCCGACCGAGTGACATAAGACACATAAATGAATCAAGGTAACTATAAATTTGGAACATTATTGCCTGTACCAAATTACACTAAAATGGATTCTGTCATTAAACCGTAAAGAGAATGAAAAACACAAAATTGTGAAATTTCATATTTCCTGACAAATAATCAGGATTTTCGTTATATTTGGAACCTTAATTCGTAATAATAATAATTCCATTTTAAAACAACTTATGTAACATTGATGGAAGTAGATGCACAAACGAACATAATATACAAAACTTCAATCAGAACTCCAACCCGAGAATAGAATCCAATAATATTTATTTGGTGAAGAGTAAATATAATACAAGTATAATTGTTCTATTGTAAAACTATTTTAAACTTTAAATCATAAAACAAATTATTATACCTTAAATCATATAAGTCATTAAAATCATATTAAATCATATACAATTTTTTTTTAAATATGACCTACTTCTAATCACTTATAGATCGTGCACAATTATGCACATAAACTGAAATTTTTATCGAGACGTTATCTCTAAAAAAAATACAATAATACAATAATGTACAATAATATTTATTCGGAGAAGAGTAAATATAATATACAAGTACAAATGTTTTGTCATAAAATTATGTATTCTGTTCGGAGACTGTCTTTCAGTTTTGTGAAATTATAAAATGCTGCTGAGGTTACATCCGGAATTATCCAATAAATATTTTTGTAATCGACTTTTATTTTAGAATGTAGTTGGAACACTATTGTTCAACGACTCGTTGACTTAGGTTTATCTAAGATGTGGTATAATTAATTCAAGAATGATTTATCTATAAAAAAATAAAAAAATGACGGACAAGTAGAAAATCTTATAAAATGACGAAAGCTACGAGTGAACTACTCTCAATAAACTTTTATAACGTTACTCTTGTTGTCGGCGACAAGTATGTCATAATTGGTTTTAACCAAAAGTCCGGAGATCCAACTTATTTTTTTCGATTTAACAGTGCGCCCACTGAGAATTTTTATGAGATCACCCCGGGGTGAAAATATTTGCAAACGAGCGTTGCCGCTGTCTCCGACGATAATATTACCTCTGATATCCACATCAACGACTTCCGGCGATTTGAACTGACGTTTGAAAGTTCCCGAACCACCCAGAGCGTGCACCAGATTTCCATCGTGATTGAAAATCTGTAAGAAATTATTTAGATTAAATTTTCCGTTTCATCCTTCTCATTACGTTTCAAAATATACTCTTAAGAATGTATATGAGCAATATCTTTAAACATATGAGAATTTGATGAATTTTTCTTATTTTGTTCTTGAGCGTATGAAAAATTTCGTGGCAAATCAAAAATCGTTTTATTGTATGGTTTAAGAGTTAACGAACTGCAAAGTTGCTGAGATTCAACATTGCTTCTTATGGAGAATTTGTAAATTTGCACTGAATACAAATTTTGAAATATGAGATTCTTGTAAATTTTTTTTAACTACTCGTAATAGAGTTCATTTTATATACACGCAGTAATTTC
Source organism: Cremastinae sp. A BG-2022a (assembly GCA_030522545.1). Classification (NCBI taxonomy): domain Eukaryota; kingdom Metazoa; phylum Arthropoda; class Insecta; order Hymenoptera; family Ichneumonidae; species Cremastinae sp. A BG-2022a. Next base: position 20,578 of record JAPYYW010001894.1, on the reverse strand, counting down.
AAAACGTTTCACTAAATTTTTAAAAATTTAATTGTTTAAACAATAAAAAAATGTTTAAATTAGGGTTAAAATATGCTCCAGTTGCCAATTGATAGTCAAACTTAGACTCAAAAAATTAGCAACTTTTTTGCAAAAATCAGAGTTTGAGTTTCACGAATTAAATGTCATGAATTTATTTTTTGCTTGGATTGTCTATCCCATACATCCTTAAAAAATAAAACGTTCAATCCAGATAAACTTCCGCAGGTCGTTCACGTCCACGTGCATTTTTAAACAATTTTAAACGCATCAAAAAAATCTTTAAAAATTCCTGAATACTTTTACAAAGATAATAAATATTTATTTGATACTAAGAGCTTATATCGTCTACGCTGCACTACTAAGTAAGCGAAAACACTCAGAAAACACGATTTTGTTAAAAAATCGATAACAAAAAAAATGAGCTATAAAAAGAAATTCTTTCTTTTTACTATACGGATATCCTAATAAATAATTATCTATTTACTTTGTAAAAACAGCAATTCAGCAATATAAAAACATTATCATTGCGATAAGAATCAATCGCTCTTTTATTCGTCTCTTCTCTCCTGCGATATAATCAAATTTACTTTCGTCCTGTTCCACGTGCCTTGGAGCAACAGTTAATAATATATATCGCGTGAACAACTTCGTATATTATAACTAAAGATGCTAATAACCCTTGACACGTGTATAAAAAATACAAGCAAAAATTCCTATCAAGAAAAGTGACTTTTATAGGAATGTAAGTAATTCGGAAGAAGTGACCAAAAAATGTGTCGTGCTATTTGAAGGAGCGGGTCGAAACTATCTTAAGGTAGGTTATGTCGAAATGTATGCCAAATTTTATGAAGCTTCACCATCTAGTAATCGAGATATTAATTGTTGAAAGTCGTCGCATTTTTGAATTTCTCTTAAGAGCCCATGTTAAAAGTGGAAATTTGTAAAAATAAATATCTCGATAACCACATATGGTGAAGTCTCTTTAAATTTTACACACATGTTAATATGATGTCAAAGAAGATCAGTAAAAATTTTGAAAAAATTTTATCTCAAAAAAATTCAAGTAATAATTTTACATTTAGTTAACACGTATATACAACCAAATTTCTGAATATACAGTCACGCGACTCCTACCTTAAAACTACAATTTTCAACAATAAATATCTCGAATTCCAGACGATGAAGTCTCCTAAAATTTTGCAGAAAGTTTTATATAATTTAAAGAGTTTTATATAATTTAAAGTATGTTATTCTTTAATGAATATATGCAATAACTTTTCGTAATAAACTTAATCTCGCAAGTCACTGTGAACGTCATGAAAACGTCATCAAAACAGGAGAAACTGTAAAAAAAACTGTAAAAAACAATGCTCGAATAAAATCAATTATCGTAAATTGCGTAAATTTACATTAAAGTGTAATAAAAAGTAAAGTATAAATGCACATGTATAATCGAATTTTTAAATAAACCCGAGTACCTTGACTTTGTGATTTCCGCAATCAGCGACAATCACGCAATCATCGGTGACCGCAACGTCCGTCGGTTGATTCAAATGATTGACCACAACGCTGGCAATTTTTCCAGATTTCGTGACGCCGTTACCAACTCGTTCGTTATGGCCGATAAAACTATGGTGCGTCCCGTCGCATTCGAGAATTTGAACCCTGTCGTTCCCAGTATCCGCGACGTATATAAGATTCTTCGACTTGTGAAAGGCCAGACCCTCCGGAGACGATAATTGCGATTTTCCTGAACCCTCGCTGCACATTCTTCTCACAATTTCGCCTTTTCGATTAAACACGAAAATACAATGCTTCCATTTGTCTGAAAATTTTTATTCAAACATTTATTAATTTCTTTATCTTGATCTCTGAAAGTAGTATATGTATAACCACAAAATCGTGTTGACACAAAAATTATCTTAAAAATGTGCACAAATTTTCTTTAATGTTGTATGAAAGAGTATGTCCAATTTTACAAAGCTTTTTACCATATAAAAAATGAAATATTGAAAATTGTTGCTTTTTCTAATCTTTTTATTGACATTTGTAATGAAAAATTTCTTAACTTGATATTTTTATCCCTTAAGGTATTACGTACAACTACAAAACCGTGTCGAGACAAATTTTCTTAAAAATGTGCACAGAGTTTCTTTAATGTTATATGAAAAAATGTGTCAATTTTTATGAAGCTATCTAGAAATCGAGATATTATACATAGAAAATTATCTTTTCTAATCTTCCACACAAGCTTATGTCAAAAGTTTTTTAATTTAAGTTTTAAATTTGAGTTTTTAAGTTTTAAATTAGAGTTTTCAAATTTGGCATACACTTCAACACAATGCTAAAGAAGATCTGTGCAATATTTGCATAAATTATATCTCAAGAAATTTCAAGTGATGATTTTGCATGATATTATTCTATATTACTTAGTCTGTCAGATATTTTAAGATAAAAGTTCTGTCATTTTTCCATCTAAATATCTATTAAGCATCATGTAATAAAATTCATAAAAATAATTTAACAACGATTTTCTGAAAATATTTTAAAGTATACAAAAATAATTCAGAGTATTTTTAAATGTTGTTCTCTATTATGGAAAAAAATGTATATATGACTAAAATAAATTCACATGAGACTTCCTAATTGGTGTAGAATCTAAAGTTCGTTGCTTTCATCCAAAAGCAATATGATTGGTAAATATTTTTATTTGAAATGCATATAGATTTCGTGAGAATATTAGGTGAACAAAAAATATTTAAAACCTATAAAAATCTGAGTGATATTATGCAGTTATTTATAATGAATTTGATTAAATTCGTTAAATAGCTTTTACCTAAAACTGTATATAAAAATGATAAATTTAAAGAGTATATTGATTGATGTGAAAATTGATTTTACCTGTAACAAATAGTTCCTCGGTATCTTCAGCATAGGCAAGTCCTTGAGGTGCCATCATCTCTTTACTCTGATATTTTTTGTACAGTTCATACTTCTTGTCAAATATGACGATCTGCCGAACACCCGGACAGGCAACGTAAACGTGATTTCTCAGTGGATCGAGTGCCATTCTCGAAGGATGAGTTATGTCCCGATTAATTACAAACTTCGAGGATGAAAAGCTTCGACTGAAAATTCAAATGTAATTCAGGAAACTATACATATTATAATGACGAAAAATTTTTTTTCAATCACTATTGTACATTTGGCTTATTATAATTAAGTTAGTTCTAACACTAAATCATAGTAATAGGACTTCGTTAAAAATTTGTGCAAAACTACTTTGATATTATCTACATATGTGAATAAAATTCCAAAAGGTTTCACCATATAGATATGGAGACATTCATTGTTAAAAATTAAAATTATCTGCGCTCTTCCATAAGAGCATGTGTTAGATATTGAATTTTTTAACCCTAAATATCTTGACTTCTGGATGGTGAACCTTGTTGAAATTTTGCACGATTCTTTATGGTATTGTGTTATAAAATAGATACAAGTGAATGATTTTTGTCGTTATTCTTACCTATAAAGTGAGTCGACTTCGCTTTTCGAATAAATGGAGTGATCAATTTTGGATTTGACCAACACCCTCTGTTCTCCAAGTTCAGGATTCCACGAACTTTCCAATTTCATCAGTTCCGTCGCTTCGCGATTGAGAGCGATGTACAACTTTACCTGTAACATTTATTGTAAACATTTTCCTGTTTAAACAAATTTTTTTAATAAAATAAAAATAAATATATACATATTTAAAAATGATGATTAATTTAAAGAAGTCAAATATTTTTTAGCAGCTATCTCTTATCTATTATTTGACAAACGATAAGGCTAAAATATCGCTTCTTCTTACACTATTTATAGATTTACCACCGTGATTATTTTCCTTAATGTGTTTAAAATAAGTCTAAAAAAATTAGTATTCTTTGAAGAATTTCTCAATCTCAGAGAGAAATCACGATAGTAGACTTTACCATAAGGTGTGACAACTACGTTAAGTATTTTAAAAGTAAGACTATTTTTACAGTAAAAAAAAATTCACTTGGAACAGGATCTAAATAAAATATACATTCAGTTATGTAACTCTCACTATAGTTTAGTATAGTTTTCACATTTATATAGCATAAAATCTGTATCATAATATTTTCTTGGTGGCGTTTCGCTCCAATTACTTTTCACAGGACAAATGATTTGGTGAAGAGAAACTAAACTAAATATTTCTATATTTATCCAAAAACTGAAGACTTTTAACGTTTTCACGATCGAAGTCACTTTTATCGTGCGCAAAAAAAAAACAAAAAAAAACAATAACCGGGATATAGAAGACGAAAGAGAAACGAGTAAAAGAGATACGGCAATTTAGAATCGATTGCGAGCCAAATTTTTCGTTTCACTAGGTTTACGGACGGCTCGACGAGTTTGCCGAGCTGTGAAATATGCGAAGCAATGCGGTTGACGTCGTGGCCCGCAAATCGTGTGTTCATCGGTGCGTCGCTAAGTTGAGGCCAATTTTCGGGATAAAGAGAGCGAGAAGGGAGGAAAAAGAGAACGAGAGATAGCCAAAGAGAGATAGTAATAGGGTTGGAAGTTGGATGGTGAGGGGGGGGGTGGGGGGATGAGAAATAAAAGGAAAAATCATTGATAGTATTTGTTGCAACACTTTTGTCCCCTTTGCTTTCTGGCACTTACGTCCTAGCTCGATCGCCAAAAACTGAACAGAGAGAGAGAGAGAGAGAATTTGGTCCTGCGAAGGACTTGGAAGCCTCGAAGAGGTCACGTGCCGACGCGTGTCTTTTCCTTTGTCGTTCCGTCCTCGTCTCTCACCCGCGACGGAGCCCCAAGCGAAATGTCCCCCCCCCTTTTCTTTCCTTTCCACTTCGAGCGTGCTGAGACACGTGTACCTCAAATAGGATTGGTGGCCAACGTTTCTATTTGCATCCCTTAGCTATACCAGCCGAACAAACCTCGTCCGGCTCTGTGTACTCCGGATCGCTACCGATCGTGTTTTATTACGCAACCGGAGCGTCCGATGAAAATTATCTGCACCGATACCGGGGAGAGCTGCCATTTTTACCATTATATATGCGATTTGAAAAATTTATCGATATCAATGATGCTGGCTTGTCATTTTTTGTTTATGGATAAATTCGAGTTGGCGAATTTAATACGTTTTTGTCTAAGGATGTTGCTACTATACAAAGTCAACCAGAAGTTAGTGACGTTTGAAAATTTTTATAATTGAGATTCAGCTGGAAATATGAAAAGGAAATAATCTTTAATATTAAATTAATACAAAACACATGCGAAGGAAATATTTACTATAGTTATACAAAATCAAATATAAAATGAAAAACGTATTCATTGTACCGTGTATCACTAACTTTTGTACGTAGCTGTCAACTTTAAAAGGAAAAAAAAACACGTGCTCAATAAAAAGAAATAAACTATCATGATGAAAAATTATATAAGCAAAAAAAGCTTTTATCCGTTTTATATGTACGTAATATATGTACAGAGTTAAAAATAGCGATTAAAAAGTTAACTATTTTAAGTAACAAGAGTATTTTCATCACATCTGACAGAAATACTTCTGTATTTTGTCGCGCTAACCTTTGTGAGCGACGTTGCGAAGTTGTCAATCCATATCCATACTTTCGTGATAAACGCGCTATTTCAAGTATACTTAATTATTTAATTTTGCAAAAACAACGCTTTTAATTAATTTGAAAATTTGCAAATACTTTGCTTACTACTTCAATAATAATACCTCCAATTTTTTAAAAAATCTCTCTTTTTTAAACATACAAAAAGTACATATTTGTACATTTGTTCAATGAAAAATTTACAAATCTTTAAAATTTTTTAAAATTAGTAATTTTTTTTTTAATGGAGGTTTTTATTCTTGAAGTCGTAAGCAAAGTACTTACAATTTTACATTTGGACTGTGTACATTTTTTTCATTGAAAAATGTACAAATACATGTTAACTTCTTTATTAAATATCTTTTAAACTATCCACCTAAAGTTCATAAAATTTAGCAAACATTTTTTAAAATCATTATTTACATGTAAGCGCAGTTTCATTAAAATCTCTCTTTTTTGAGGTAAGGGGTTAACATCCTCAACAGTGTGGGCCCAGTCAAATTTACAGTACGTCCATTCGTACTTTCTTTTATGCGCCATCGATAACAATCATTAATTCTTTGTCCTAATGGCGATATTTAAAGAATAATAATATGGTAGACATTAAAAAATTTCTAAAATGCAAAATAAAATTTAGATAATAACATTAATTTAATAAACTAATTAAAATTAATTTATTAAGATAAAATTAACCCTCAGTGTATACACACAAAGCATTTGGGTGCGTAACCCTATAGACTACCCCATTGATTTTATATACGAAAAGCATTATTTTTTAGGGTGAAAAAAAAACATTTTTTAAGTTACACTCAAGTTTGCACGAAAAAGTTTGAACGACCAATCACAGGTGTAAAAAACGTATTTTTTTCTCACTTTTCTCGAATCATGAATGCTCGTGATCCTGCTTTTCGATTAGCGGACTCGCGGGACCGTAAAATTGGTCTTACCGTGTGTAACCAGAGAACAAAATTGCACCAGTCGCATTCGCAGGGACTTCGAATGTGCAGCAATAACGATGTAAACATACGCGTTATGAAATTAATGATAGACGAGTTAGTTACAGGTCAATGGATTTTCCCAGGCTCCCCGAAAAAGGAAAAGAGAGATCGAAACAGGCCGAAGAGGGACCAAGGGGCGGGGAGGGGGGGGGACACGTATATACCCACTTTTGTATTATACGCCTCGATGCCCTTTGGGCTACAATCGTTGGCCCCGTTTTGTCACTGCGGCTAATTTTAGGGACCGTTCCGACGGACGCGTGCTCGCCCGCGACTTCCACTCGCCCTTCATCGTCGCCGCACACGCCGAAGTGCATCCAAATATGCGACTAGTTACTAAATTGTATAGCTTACGATCGCGATTACAGCGTCACTTCTCATTCCCAAGTGTTTTTATATTTCGGCTCATTAAGCAAATCTTTCACGAGTCGACTCGTTTAAATTGATGTATCGAGTAAACTCTTTTGAATCCTCCAGTTTTTCATCTTTTACTCAATTACCTCTCTCGTTTCGAACATTTCCCTTCCTTCATTCGGCAATCGCCGTCTTCTTTTCCGGAAAATGTTTTTTTTTTAATTATTATATACTTTCTGTGGTATTGTCGTTGGTCTGTAAAATGAGGGTCGATAAATTATTGTGTCAAAAATTTGTATAAACTTTCTTTAACTTATGTACCAAATTTTACAAAGTTTCAAATTTTCAAGAGGTCGAGATAATTTATGATAAATATTATTCTGGGTAGGCTGTCCGTATAAGAGCATGTGTTAGGAATATGTGGGATAAAACAAGCCCAATAAAAAGTATATTCTTGACGTTAAATTCGTAAAAACCAGACACCGGCTTTTGCCAGAAAGTTGTCCATGTTTTGAGTTTTAATTCGACTAACTTGAGTATATTTTAACATGTATTTCAATATTTTAATTGTTTAAACAATAAAATTTTAAAAATTAGCAAAACGTTTTGAAACTACAGTCTATAAAACCAACACCACTACGAATATATTTTTAAAAATTCAAAAGGAATCTCTTACTTTGAAAATTGTATTCAGTGCAAATTTATCAATTCTCCATAAGAAGCAATGTTAAATCTCAACAACTTTGTAGTTTGATAACTCTTAAACCATTCAGTAATACGATTTCAAATTTAGCACAACATTTTTTCATGTGCTTAAGAACAGAATACCAAAAATTTATCAAATTCTCATATTTTTAAAAGTATCGCTCATACATCCTTAAAATGACAGTTTTCAACAATAAATAATTCGAGTCTGCGAACTCTCTTATAATTTTGCATATATAGTTTTATATAATGTCGAAGAAACCTTGTTCGGTATTTTAAAAAATCTATAACAAAAAATGTGTTAATTATATATACCAAGTACACCTACTGACGTTGAATTAATTGAATTCAGATGGTTTTGTTTCGTTTTGTGCAACGACTTTTCTTAATAAACTTAACCTCACAAAACACTTTGAGCGTCAGAAAAATATTATAAAAACAAAAAAAAATTTTGGATTTGACTGTCACAGACCAATCACCCCTATTAATACGTGATTCTTAAAAATCCTATAAAAATTATTGTCATTAACGCTCTTTAACATCATACGCATATGTGTATTAAATTTTAATAGGTTTCACCGTCGTAAAGTTGAGATATTTAATGTCAAAAATTATTATTTCTATTCTAATCTTATGTTACAGTTATCAATACTAAATATCTTGACTTCTAGATGGTGAAGTGTCTTAAAATTTTGCAAAGCCTTTTTTATTCCACCAAAGAAGCTTCGTTAAGTTTTTTTTTAATCTTAAGAATTGATTTTCTTAATTTTTATACATATACATAACCAATACAGGTTACCTTGGATGACGTTGAATTACGATTTTGTTTCTCTTAATTCAATTTATAACAACTCAAGCTTAAAAACCACGTAGTACAAAGAAAAACTGGGAAAATTTTTTCGGACGAAAAAATGATATTATTATATTTCGTAGTTATCAAACTACACCGTTTATGGTGTTTTTCAGCTATTGTTATATATTTACATTAAATAAATAATTAATAAATAACTGAAAGATCTTCCGTAATGAATATTTAAAAAAAGTTGAAGAAGTAAAATTATAAATTTAAAAAATACTGAAAACGTATCAATGTATTTGAGCTTTTCGAGGAATATTGTGCAGGATTACGTATTGGAACGTTCTAGAGAAAGTAAATATATTTTCCGGAAATCAATCAATGCAGCCTATAACGCAGTAAATAATATCAGAGCATGTAACTACGTCAAATCCAGATTCACATTGATGAACAGATATTCGTTCAAACTGTCACCTGTTCGCGGCCTCTGTGCACACGAGCTCCTCCCTCGTCGACATAAATTTATTAAGTGTTCAACGATAATGTAATTCGTCAGTTGCAAGCCTTAACGCAATAATTGGTTGCAATACTCAACGTCAAAATTGAAAATATTTATGCGGGTGTGTCGTTTTCGATTATTATCCATTATTGCAACCGACACTCGGAAAATTTAAAAAGTACATCTTTTTCCTTGTACGAAATTGATTACTAATAAAAGTTAAAATTTTTTTTTAATTTTTGTTTTCAGCTTCGTTCTTAAAAAACGCAAATTTTGTCATTTTTTATTATGCAATAATATTTTTGTTCTTCAAATGTGTAAAATTTTTATAATGATTACGTGAGCTTATCGTATTAAACTATTGTATCGAATTTTCATAACCCATAAAATTATGAAAATTGTTTATTTTGAATATTTCATTAATTAAAAAATGTCGACATACTCCATCACTAAAATATCCCGTTAATAATTAGAATTATTTATTATTTATACTCGAATTATTCATTGATTATTTATTGAATTATTTATTGATTATACTTTTTATAATACTTTTTTCGTCATTTTAAAAATTAATAATCATGATATACAGAAAAAGGGAAGCTTACATTTCGATATGAATTTTTTTCAATTTTTAATAATTTCTTACGATAAAAAAATGTAATAATTGAGAGGTATAAACTCCTCCTGAAAGATATGTATGATATAATCGTTTATTTAACATTTTCTTATCAGATGATAAAAAAACGCGTAAAATAAAATCGAAATTTCATTGATGATCGAAGTAAATTTAAAAATTTATTTTTTTCTTAATAATGCTAAAAATAGACAGATTTTGAAATTATCCTCTTTTCGAAAGAAATAGTGCTTTTATTTTAAAAATTGTGTTCAGTGCAAATTTACGAATTCTTTATAATAAGAAGCAATGTTAAATCTCAATAACTTTGGAGTTTGATATTTCTTAAACCTTTCAGTAAAGCGATTTCAAATTTGACACATATTTTTGCAAATGCGTATTATAAAAAGGAAAAATAAACAATTAATAAAATTCTCACATTTTTAAAAATATATCGTTATACATTGAATATCCTTCATGTAAAAAACATTTTAGCTTTGCTCGGACCACGATGTATTCAAAATTTTTTATTCAATTTTTAATTTTACATCCATTTCTTTTATTTTACATAATAAAAAGTAATGAATAAAAAATTCAGACCAATTCAGAGAGCATCAGGATGATAGCAACACAGTGGAAATTGAAAACAAAAGGAACAAATATTTACAATAACAATAAACAAAAAAAACAAACGAAGAATTTGGGCAAAATTGAAGAGAAGAATTGTAACAACATACATTTGAAAGTAATTAGAAAAAATAAAAATAGAATAATGTTCACAATAAAACTAAAGAACAAAAATGAATGAAGCATTTATTGGGCAAATTTGAAGAGAACGATAATAACAAAAAGTACATTTGAAGGAAAAAAAATAAAAATAAAAAAAAGTTCGTAATAAAATTGAACAGCAAAAATGAATGAAGAATTTATTGGGCAAATTTGAAGAGAACGGTATAATAACAACGTTCATTTGAAGGAAAAAAAATAAAAAAAAAGTTCATAATAAAACTGAGAACAAACAAATGAACGAAGAATTTGGGCAAATTTGAAGAGAAGAATGATAACATAAATTGGAAAATAAAAAGAAAAAATTTTAAAAAAATGTTCATGGATACGTTATTTTGGAAGGAACGGAAGAGAAGCGGAGATGCAACGCGTCGACGACTCTTTATGGTGGAGTGTGTCCCTGACGTGAATTATTAGCCCTCGGACGAGCGAGCGAGAGAGGAGAGGAAACTCGCGGGGGTTCTCTCTTGCTCCCTCTCCTGGTGGCATGTATCTGTGTAACGCCGCGTACGAGAAGAAGGAGACCGGGCGTGGCTTGAGGTCCTTGCGAGGGTGGCAACAGGCGTGGCTCGAGCCCTCGAGCTTCCAAATTCTCTCTATCTCTCTCTTTCTCTTTCTCCTCTCATCTCGGTGCACATCTCTTCCATTTTCTTTCTCCTTCTCCCTCTATCCCGTTCTCCTTCTCTCGTTTCCGCATTTACTTCGTCATTTTCTTTCTCATATTTTCCTTCTCTCCTTCTCTTCCTTCGATTTTCTCTCTCTTTCCCATTTACTTCGTTATTTTCTTTCTCATATTTTCCTTCTCTCCTTTTCTTCCTTCGATTTTTTCTTTCTCTTTCCCATTTTCTTTCTTTCTTTCTTTCTTTCTTTCTCCATTAGTCCCTCCACCCTCGTTAGTTTTTTCTTCTCCAACCGTTCTACGAGCGTCGGCGATCGTTGCTGGTATCAAATCAGGACCGGGAAAATTTCACAACGACAGCAAAGCTTCAAACACGTCTCAACTCTTATTGGTACAAACTTCTTTGTTTCCACGTCGTATACCGAGTTTGTTCGGGTTATCCCGTTACTTTTGACGTCCTCAGACCTAATTAATTTCCCTTTCAATTCATGTTCAACATTGAGTGACACTCTGATTTTCACGAAATTTAATTTTTTTTAAAATATATTTTAAAAACAGACAAAATTATTCACAATAACATGCCTGAAAATTTTTGTGGTTTATGTTTTTAATCAATCAAATGTATGAAACTTAATTATAAACATTTCTTATCGTATACCTCATTCTTAAAACAATAAAATAATTTTTCTTCACCTCATTCAGATATTTAAATCAACACATAAAAATTTGATATTTGTAATTGTACATTTTAAAAAATATTTATATATAAAAAAGAATATATCTATAATTTAGAAAGAAATGTTTCTTTTTTTTTCATTAAAAGATTGGAGAAATTTCCGTCCACTTCAAAATCCACATAAAAAACATGTTTTTGTTATAACTTTTTAGTGAAGATATTGGTAATTGAAAACCAAATTTTTAACGCTGAGATGGTGCGAGAATATACGATTTTATTGATGTGTCTTTATTTTCAAAAAACGATTGTTTTGCAAAAAAAGTAACACTTTACGAAAATGAAATATTACGTAGACCCTAAAAACAAATAAGTACAAGCGATTGCAACTCTTATGTTATCTTAAAACCAAGTGATTTTTAACAGATTTTGACCAATGAAAATTTTCAATATTATTTTTTTCTCTTTCCACGAAAAAATAAGTTGATGGCGTAAGATGTAACCATTATTACGAACTAGATGCCGAAATTTTTATTTTATCGACATTGTTTTCGATCATTTATTTTTTTCGTAACCTACGTAATATACTCTTAACAAAACCATAAATAGGTACAGCGATTGACATAACGTCAAAATCTTATGACAAGTTCAAAATTCATTGTGAAAAATAAGTTATATATGGTCTTATTTTTCGTTATTTTTCCTCAAAAGTTATACGAAATCGGTAAATGGATATTTGTCTTGTTTTTAATAGTGCGCGAATACTTTATTTTAGCAGGCTTTTAACTATGGTACAATAGTGAAATTTCTAGCAATCGTATTCAAGACACTTTTGTACAAAGACTCAAAATTTTATTAAATGATGCAGAAAAAAATCTAGCTCCTGTATCACCGATACTCGATATACAAACGTTCGAAATCTTACTGTGGTGCATAAGAAAAATTCCAAATGTTGGTGTAAAAGACTAATGCTAAAGCAAAAAACTAACCAGTGAAAATTAGTAGAAAAAATATCATAAAATCTCAGAAAATGACAACATACGTTGTGACAAAAATAAAACAATTTATCATACAGAATCTTCTCCATGTATAATAATAACGAGAAAAAAAGTGTTTTTAGTTCGAAAAAGTTTTTTGGTACTTTTTCAGCAGTGTATACTCTTTGATACAGTGCAGAATTCGCGGAGGTTGAGTCAGTATGAGATTCTGTGTTCAATCCTCGAAAAATAAGAGTGAGAGATAGAGAGATAGAGAGGGAGAGAGAGAGAGAGAGAGAGAGAGAGAGAGAGAGAGAGAGTGAAAGCGTTTGTACAGTGGTAATGGGCTGTCACGAACAGACGTTCGCTCCTCGTGCCTTATACCGCGCCAACACCATTACATTGACTGCGGTATATCTTCCATCCTTATTCACCTCAGCCTCTGAAGATTGAATCCAGTGGTACGAGCCAGCATGTAGTCAGCCTTATATACAACCAAGTTGCCCTTTTTCCCTACCAACTCCCTCGATCCTCTCTCCTCCCAAACTGGCCCAAATTCTCGATATCTCTCTCTCTCTCTTTCTATCAATCTCCAGTCTCTTCTCATGTACACATTTTCATATACATTCGCAATCAATCAACTTCCAGATTTTTTTTATATACACTCTCCATTTTTCATGCTACATTCACGTTCCTCCTGTTTTCAGAGTTTTTTTTAATATTCTGCAACAAGATGGCGCTTTTCGATACAATGATGTTAAAACTTAAAAATGATTTTTCAGGATGTATGGAACAGCGGAAAGTCAATTCTTAACGTTAAATTTGTAAAAGCGAGACTATGGCTTTTGCTAAAAAGTTGCCAATTTTTTGAGCCTTATAGTTTGACTATCAATTAGCAACTTTTGAGCATATTTTAATAATAATATCAATATTGTTTATTGTTCAAACAATTAAATAACAAAATTTACTAATATGTTTTGAAATTACTATCTATGCTAACTGAACACTACGACGAATGTATAAAAAAAAATTCACAAAAATCTCATATTTTTAAAATTGTATTCAGTGCAAACTTTATGAATTCACTATAAGAAGCAATGTTAAATCTCAGCAACTTTGGAGTTTGATCGTTCTTATACCATTCAGTAAAAGGATTTCGCTCATACATTTAAAAAAATATCGCTCATATATACATTTTTAAGAATTTCTTAATACTATTTTTCTGACGGTTGTAACTTAAAATTAGAAAAACTATCATGTTTTTGGAATCTTTGAACGTTATTTTATTTTAAATTTTATTATACATTAGCTAATCTGACTAACATTGTCCTGTCCAAATTTTTCTTTACTATGTAACCGATAAATTGGAATTAAAAAAAAGAACTACATTTATAGGACAAATCGCGAAACAGTGAAATTTTTTTTTATTTTTTATTCAATTAAAAATATTCAATAAGTCATTTCCATTCCGGGGCCTAACAAAACAAAAAATGGTGATTCTATCGTCAGTTATAATCGAGAGTACACAAAAAAATCATGATTGTTTCAATTAGTCCGAATTTTCCAATTTTCTTTTGTAATTGTCCTAAATTGTTTTTTCCTGAAAACCAGAGCGAACAAAACCAAAAAAGAGTCCAAGTTTCCAACGAATTTTAATCATCATTTCCTTAAATAAAAATTAAGATTTCTCTCAAAGTTTATCCTAATTTTTATTTTTTCTTTATTTTCGGGTTGACATATTATGCTTGTGCGTTAGTTTACTAAGTGTTTGTTTGTTTGATGTATACGTATTCGTATATAAATATATGGAATAGTTGGAGCTCGTGTGTTCGGTTCACTGCGAGCTAAAGCGAAACCCGCCCGTCCCGGAATGATCAATACTCCGCGTGATTCTGCACAGGACAGGTACAGAACTGGAGGGGAAGAGAAGAACAGTAGCAAAGACCATCTGATCCACATTTCCTTTTTTCTCAACATAAAATGATAAAAAAATCGACTTCTGCTTCTTGCTTTTCTTATTTTAACATTCACTTTCCCTGCTACTGCCCGCTGATTTCATTATTTTATTCGTATTACCGATAGTATTACCGTCGGTACAGTCAAATCAAAAAGATTTTTCTCAGTTTTTCTTCGTACCAAATCGTTTTTGAGTTTATTGAGAAAAATTGTTACAAATTTGTAACAACAATCAATTGACTCAAAAACAACATATACTTTTAATTCACAATTTTTGTCAAACTAAAGAAAACTTCTCTAATGTATTATAAAGAGCTATGAAAAATTTTGAGAATTTCTACGACCTAGAGATCAAGATATTTAGAATTAAAGATTACAATATTTAAAATGTGCTCTTATGATTTTTAACAATAAATATCTTGACTTCTATAGAGCGAAATCTCTTAAAATTCAAATCACATATGCATATGATATCGAAGAAGTTTCATACAAATTTTCAATAAAATTGTAAGAAAAAGATTTTTTGAAAGAACTATATATGTTTTAATTATTGGCACTCTTAAGTTTAAATTAAATTATCAATAATATTATTTAAATCATCAGTTAATGAAATAAAACTCCAAATATAATTCATCTCAATAATGGAAATGACGTTTACAGTGATATTTTTAGTAATATACTTGGTTATGACGATTTCTATAAGGTATATTTGAATATATATTTGTATAATTTGAAGTGCTTAAAAAATTTTTAATAAAATAACTTTATTATTATTATTTAAAAAATTAGTTTTCTCTAGAAAAATTAAAAGGTAATAAAAAATGTGGTCGCACTATAAAATTTTTCGTAACATAAATATCAAATATTTTATTGAAAATATTGATTACTTCATGAATTTCATAAAACATGAAGCAATGTTTTTTTTATATGAATAAATTGAATAAAAATAGTTAATAAATTTAAAAAAACTGCAATAAAATAACTTTATTATTATATTAAAACTTACCTTATCATTGTTGTCAGTCAGGGTGTCGTACAATCCATCGATCTGGCTCTTTGTGTCACTTGAAAATTTGACAATGCGCTCTCTTATCTTATCCGCGGATGCTTCTCCACGATCGCACTGCAGTGACAATTTTTTTATTTTTTGTTTGCATTCCTCCATCAGTGCTGCCATTTTGACCTCGACTTCTTCTTCAATCATTATTTTCAAATTTTCCGCCTTTGCCTGTTGAAAAATTAATAAATAATAAATTGACCTCTGATAAAAATAACTTAATGTACAAGATTTTTTATTTAATTTGAATAAATTTATTCGTTATTTGTTCATGTATTTATTCTTCATCCAATCATTCGTGAATAAATTAAATTAAAATGATATCATTTTTTTGATATAGTTGAGTATAATGTAATTAAAAAATTACCCGGAATTCCTCGATTCTTTCCTCCAATCGACCTGAAGTTAATTCCATCTGCGGTAAAATTCTCTCAAGTTTTTTCTTAAGATCGTCCACGTGACACGTCCAACACGTTGTACAAAAAAACTGGCAAAGTAAAAGTTTTATAAAATAAATAATTCGAATTATGCCTGCAATGTGTATTCTCATAAAAAAATAATAATCTTTAAATTTATTAATATACACTAGGGTGGGTTAAAAAAGTGACTTTTTTATTCTCTTCAGCCATTGAAAATCTTGTGTCTAAGCACCCCTAGAGAACTCTCACCAAGTATTAGCTTTTTAAATCGAAGGGAACAACCTCCGCATCGGAATTTTCGATTTTTAATTAGTCTCTTACGGAAAAATTCGTATCTTGTTGTATATCAAACTTAGAGTCATTTAAAAGTCACATAATTATAGGAAATTGAATGCTCTACAAAAAAGTTCTCTTGTGAATTTTTCGTTAACCTCACCAATTCAAAGATATTTAAGCTCAACGTTTGATAAATATTGAAAAAAATCATTATTTTATATCATAAATTACTAAGTAGTAAGCATAATAAAATGAGCAATACATTTTTTTGTAAAAAATTAACTGATCTTCAAAAATGGTCTCTTGTATTTAGTCGATTAGATGAAGCGTTAAGAAGATATTCGCATCTAAAGCTCAATGTTAACACGGTTTTAATGCATTTTCCTAAAATTTTAATATTCAACTTATTTAGATACGTAAGAGAATTTTAAAAAAGTCACTTTTTTAACCCATCTTAATATACACATTGTATACACTAAAATGATAAAAAAGTATGATAGATCTGTGATAAAATAATATATATATCGATTATTGGATTTTTTAAAGTTATTTCTGTCCATTATAATCGCTCCGCAGATAATCCAGAAAATCCATGTTGAAAATGTTAGTTTAATATTTTTATTTAAGATATAGAGAATTGTAAGGGAAATTAAAAAAATGATATTTACCTGCTGGCAATGCTTGCATTTATTTTGCTTACCGCAAGGAGCGGAGCATTTGTTGCAAAGAATTGCAAGAGTCAATGGCTGCGGATCATTGGAATAAATCTCGGATTTACAGACACGTTGGGGCAATGGGGCGAAGCTCACGACTGGATTTTTTGAGCCGAGACTGAGCCAGCCTTCTCCGGACTTTTCCAGAATTCGAAGGAGATTCTCGATATGCAAATTTGTTGGAAGTAGATTTGGTGAACGATCGGTAACCTCGAGTCTGCACAGAGGGCAGACCAACGCCGGATACCCTTTAATAAAAAACAATCATTATACTTATCATCTTGAAAATTGATAAAATCAACTGTTTCGTTATCTTTTAATTTTATGAATCTCTCGATATTTCATAATTAAGAATTGATAAGAGGTATTTTCAACAGCGTTGTAAAAAGTGGTTACTTTTTTACTTTCAAGTATTTAAATAATACTCATTGAATTGTTTAAAATATTTTCTGACAACAATCAAATAATCATCAGGATTATGAAAGAAATATACTGATTTATGACACAAATGCAAAGCAATATATTTTATCAGTTCATAATTTATAAATTTATTGACAGTTTATTGACAATTTATTGACAGTCAATTTTAATTTATTGACATATTATTGAGTTGTAAATTTTTTAACAGTTAATGATAAAATATAATATTTGAAAAAAGATTTATCATTTTTTTTCTATTTCCAAGTTAATTGAACAATGTTAATTATGAATATAATTATTTAAAAAAACAGTTGATACAATTCATAATGAAAAACTAATATTTATTCAGAATAGTCTACCTAATTTCACCATATATAAAATATTAAAAAATAAACTCACATTTTTCTATACATTTCCTCTGTTGTTTTGAGCATCAAGCACCAAATTATATTCTAATTTCCAAAGTTTTCATTTATCTTTTTATTGAATCTCAACAAAAACGAGTGTAAGCGACAAAATTGATATATGAGTCATTTTCAAAAATACAGACTGACAATAAGATCGTACGGGGATGATAAAAATAACAAATAAAAGTATTTCGATGAACACACCTGTATTTTTGTTCGATGTGTCAAACTGTTTTTCCAAACAGCTCTGGCAAAATGTATGCTGGCATGGCATCATTCTCGGGGACTTTATTCTGGCTTTGCAGACTGGACATTGCAATAAATCCTCGATGACGCCCAATGAAGTGCTACGATCAATAAATTCATCTTTTCAAATAAAAAAAAAGAAAAATAAGAAATATATACAAATAATAATTTAATATCCAAAAATGTTTATCACCAGGTGCATCGAAAATTATAACTACACAGAAAGATTTGGCAATACCGATTTGCATTGACCTAGTCTCAAAATGTTCGTAAATCGAATCTCTATAGCACTACAACTTTTTTGATAAAGAGCCTCCTTCTATTTTTTTTGAGAAAACGATGAAAATTTTCGATAAACATCGAAAAAAAACGTATTTTGTCTGCCATTTTTTTCAGATATCGAAAATCCCCCACGTGGTGCTATAGAGGTATATATATCCATAGTGTCTATATATTTTTTTTGTATTTTTTATATGAACCATGTGGCTGTGAAGCTGTCAATGATTTACCTTCGACTTTTTCGCAGCGTCCCTCTAGAAGCGACGCACACCGAAAATTATTGTGGAGATTTCGATAAAAAAATTTGTAAACCATCTTCGATATGTGTAAAATGAATAGTCATAAAAAAAAACATTTATCGATTTCTTGAAAAAAATTGTAAAAAATACACCCTTTTTGCGAGTTCAAAGTGGTTTTCCCCTTTAAATATATGCGTCGAAAAAGTGCAAAAACTGGAATAAATGTAAAGATCGAAAAATAATGTATAAATTTTTTATTTACACGTGTCGTCTAGCTTTTTTTCTTCGTAGCACAACGGGAACGCCATTTTTTCCATTATCGGTGGCGTCGGGAGAAGGTGAAGAGACCTTTTCGCTTCTTTTTCGATGCAACACTTCCACTGGGACGTTTTTCATTTCGGTCTTTGTCGCATCGAGTTCTTCCGGATTTTCAACTATCTTGCGCAGCGACGGTTCTGACATTTGTCGTTTGAACATCGACTTCAGTTTCGTGGCCATGCTTGGTCATATGGAAATTATATTGGAAGTCACATTATTTTTCATATACATTTTTACAGCAGGTCTAACATTTTTTACACTTTTTACATATCATAAAAAAGTTTTCAATTTTATTAATGATATTAGTATGGAACTATTGATAATTTTTCACTATTGATCATTTATTAATTTCAAATTTTACATATCTATAATTAATAAACGCATCAACTTAGTTTTGAATTTTCGTGTCTTTTTTCATGGATATAAATATTTACCATTGTTTTTTTTAATTTAAAATCCCAAGGAATATCAATATAAAATAATTTCCGATTATATCTTATCAATCTCTATACTCTTTTACGCACTCTCTGATCAAAACTGTTTCACTTATTCGTCGATCCACAACTATTAAAATTTTATATTATAAATGTACGTTATAAAATCTTTAGAATAATAATTTTGTGCGGCTTGTTCGATATAAATGTCAAAAAATTCATTCTTTCTACATACACTATAGACCGCATATAAAAGTATGTACAGAAATAGAATTGAAGAGCTTTATATTATTATGTCATTCAATCCGAGAATAAATACAGACTTATAGTGAATTATTTTCTACAAGAAAAACGATAGACCACCTTGACCATATTTTTATAACGATTTTTAAAATAATCAATATAGAATAATTACAACACGATAAATAAAATTTGATTAAAAGATATCGTACCTCTGTGACCTTTTTATTGTATACTTGTCACTATCCGAATACATACTTTGTTGAATAGATTATTTGTATATACTACAAATAATGGCTAAATTCAACTACACTAATTTAAATGTCAATATATACGAAAGGATAAACTTGTTTGATTGTCAATATTTTAAGGGAACGATGGTCACTCGTATTTAGTCCAATTGTGCACAACCGTAATTTAAAATGCTTTGCTTCACAGAAAGCGTTATCATCGAACTGTTTCGATAAAAATGTCCCTTGTTACGGGCTCACGAAGATGATAAGATAAAGAACATTGATCGATCTCTGCAAAAGTTTTACTCGGTAAACCGATTGTTTGCTGACGATTCATAAGTATTTTCGGATTCATTTTTTTCGTGCAAAAAATATTATTTTTAACCGTAGCGATGAATTAACTTATTTTATTCAATAAATTCATCATTCCCGTTCTCCATTTTATTTATTTTTACCTGAATGACCTATACGAAATTATTTCGAACTTTCGAATTTCTTTCGCACGGTTAACTTCCTTTCGTTTTCAGTAAAATTTAAGGTAGTTCTAACAGTACGGTCCAATAAAAAATTTGTTTCTTAATTTATCTCTGTACCATATGATTTTTGAGCTTAAGTTTATTAAGAAAAGTTGTTGCAAATCGCTTCAAGAACAACATAC